>PVJD01010647.1:0-52031 GCA_004026545.1 Mormoops blainvillei
TTGCCTAGGCATCGGGCCTTTTTCAAGCCCTACTGTTCTAAAAAATGAGTATGAAACTAGCAGGCTGAGGACAGAGAACATGGGGAAGGGCATGGGGAGAATATATGTGAGACAAGGAACAGCATGAGCAAAGGCACTGAGGCAAGAAAGAGCTTGGTGTGATTGAAATGGTTAAGCGTTTCAGTTTTGTGAGAGAGCCATGTTCAGAACGCTTTCCTTGCTATGAGGGCAGAGGTGGGTAAAGAAGAAAGAGGGGTGAGCGAGGAGGCCACATGCTGCTTTCAGGGTAGCAGATTTGGGGCAAAGAAACAGATTTGGTCATATTTACATTGTAGATAGTTTTCTCTTCTAGCTGAGTGGAGAGGAGATTTTGGATAGACAAGACTGGAGGCAGGGAGGTGAATCAGGAGATACAAATGCGACATGATTAAGGCCAGAAACTTGAAACAACATAAGGAAGAGATTACTAAAAGCTGTTTAGGAAGTCATATTAGCTGGTCTCAGATATTGTTTGGATGTGGCCAGAGAGGTAGAAGAAAAAATTATGTTGAACAGGTGGATGGAGATTAGTACCTACTGAGATAAAAAAGGTAGTAAAGGTAGTAGGTTTAGGAGAAAATGTAATATGCTCAGTGTGGAACACAATACATTTGAGATGCCTGTGGAGTGCCCAGGTGGAGATATCATACTAGGCCACCTGGTCCAGGTTTAAGGGTAGATGAGGATACTGAGTTGGATTCATTCAAGGTTGCTTTGGTTTCGGCTTGCTCCTGAAACAGCCAATAAGCAATGCGAAAATAAGGAGGCAAAAGGCTGATGTAGTTCCTTATTGTCTTCCTTTTTATCTTAAGGAGATGCATTACAAATGCAGTGTCTTGAAAAACTATCTGGACAATTTGTCTACCAGGAAAAAAGAGATAGAGATGTATGGACTTGCTAACTTTTATACTCCCAGCCAATGTCAGACCCAAGTAACTTACAATAACATTTGAAACAACAATTCTTCTATTCCACAAACCACATAACACAGGTCTAATGTCTGGGTCCTGAGCCTTAAAATTCATTATCTGTCAGCATCTGGAAAAAGTCCTATTTCCCCAAGTCAGTTTGGTCATGTACAGCTCCTAGGTTCTTTTTGTTATATCTCAGTATCCTACAGTATCTTTGGAAGTGGGTGGATAAGGGCTAAGCCTCCTCACAGCCTCAATACCAGGTTACAAAGAAAGCAAGCCCCAGGCCAAATTCTTCCGTAAACACAGGCATTTATTAGTGTTCAGCTATTTGCTCTCACAAAAATCTAAAACATAGTGAGCTAAATGTTCTTGTTAATCTCTCATAGTTCTGAGGTATACCTGATCTCAGCTATGTGGGTTGTTTGTATGTATGTACTTTTTTTGAGTGGGTGTCTCTCAGAAGTCATGTCCACTGTACTCTGGAAGACAGGTGGCTCGAACATTCAAAATGGCTACTCACATGGCTGACTTTAATGTTGGCTAATGGGAGCTCAGCTGGGGCTGGTACACCTATGCATGTCCTCTTTGTGTGGCTTGGGCTTTCCATAGCCATAGCCCTGGCTCAAGGCAAGGTAGTAAGGACTATACCCAAAACTGGCACAGAGTCATTTCTGCCATATTCTGTCACCAGGGCAGCCATAGCATCTGTCCATGTTCAAGAGGGTAAAGAAACAAACGCCTATAACTTGATGGGAGAATGCACACTGCAGAACATCATTTGGTCTCTGTAGAAAATAAAACCTGCCATGATTAGCAAACCAGCACAACACAGTCATGCAACCTGTTCGTTAAGAATGATGAACTTTCAGCTTTTTGTTCCTTTTGTTGCTCCAAAAACACTTTTCATTAAAAAATATCACCTGAAGCAAGTGTAGAGATAGATAGAGATAGAGACAGAGAATCATTCCAGAGAGAGGATTTAGCTAACCTTATTTTAATTGAGTTTATTGGGTTGACATCGATTAACAAAATCATATAGGTTTCAAGTGTAAAACTCAACAAAACATCATCTGCACACTGCATTGTGTCCCCAGCGCCCAAGGCAAAGTCTTTCTCCACCTCCATTTATCCCCTCTTTCCCCCCTTCACCTCCCCCTGGCCCCTTCCCTCTGGCTATTGCCATGCTGTTGTCTGTGTACATACGTGTGCGAATGTGTTAGCTTAATCCCTTCACTTTTTTTTCACCCAGCCGCCCCAACCCCTGTCCCCTCTGACAGCTGTCAGTCTGTTTTATGCATCTATGCCTCTGTTTCTATTTTGCCTGTTAAATTATTTTGTTGACTAGCTCTGGCTAGTGTGGCTCAGTGGATTGAGTACCGGCCTGTGAACCAAAAGGTCACAGGTTCAATTCCCAGTCAGGCCACATGCCTGGTTTGGGGCATGTGAGAGGCAACCAATCTATGTTTCTCTCACACATCAATGTTTCTCTCTCTCTTTCTTCCTTCCTTCCCCTCTCTCTAAAAATAAATAAAATCTTTTAAAATATATAAAAAGTTATTTTGTTGATCAGACTCCACATGTAAGTGAGATCATGTGGCATCTGTCTTTCTCTGACTGGCTTATTCCACCTAGCACAGTGGTCTCCAGTCTATCCATGCTGTTGCAAAGGGTGAGAGTTCCTTTCTTAAAATCCTTAAAGAAAGCATAGGTACTAAAATCTCATACATTCCTCAGGTGATAGTTTTTGCCAATATCTCTCTTCAGAAAAAGGAAACAAAGAATAAAGATATGGGGCTACATCAAACTAAATAGTTTTTACACACACAAAAAAAAAAAATCAATAAAATGAAAAGGCAACCCACTGAATGGGAGAACATATTTGCCAATGATATAGCTGATAAGGGGGTTGATATCCAAAATATTTAAAGAACTTATACAACTCAACACAAACAATCCAATTTTTAAAAGGGTAAAGGATCTGAATAGACACATCTCCAGATGTCAAATGACATCTCATTCAATGTCATTTATCATTGAATAACAGATAAAGAGCTTCCCAGACAAGAAAAACTAAAGGAGTTCATCATCACCAAATCATTATTACATGAAATGTTAAAGGGACTTATTTAAGAAAAAGAAGATCAAAACTATGAACAATAAAATGTCAATAAATATATATTTATCAACAATTGAATTTAAAACAACAAACTAAGCAAACAAGGAAAATGGAAACAGAATCATGGATATGTAAAGCATTTGATGGTTGCCAGATGGGAGGTGTTTGGGGGAATGGGTGAAGAGGTAAGGAGGTTAAAAAGTACAAATAGGTAGTTACAGAACAGCCATGGGGATGTAAAGTACAGTAGAAGAAATAGAGTAGCCAAAGAATTTGTACACATGACCCATGGACATGAACAAAGGTGTGGGGATTGCCTGAGGGAATTGGGGATACTGAGTAGAGGCAGGTAAAGGGGAAAAAAACTAAAAGCATAAGAAAAAAGAAATGTACACTTGAAACCTATATGATCTTATTATCTTGTTACCCCCCAAAATTTAATTTATAAAGGGGAAAAAAGAGTACATACAGATAGCCAATAAACACATAAAAACATGGTCAACATCACTAGCCATCAGAGAGATGCAAATTAAAACCAAGAAGAGATACCACCTCACACCTATCAGAATGGCCATCATCAATAAATCAGCAAACAACCAATGCTGACAAGGATAAGGAGAAAAGGAAAGGGAATCCTCATGCACTGTTGGTGAGAATGTGGACTGGTGCAGCAACTGTGGAAAACAGTATGCAATTTCCTCAAAAACCTAAAAAATGGAACTGCCTTTTTGACCCAGAGATTCCATTTTGGGAAATATATCTGAAGAAACCCAAAACACTAACTCAGAAGAAAAACATGCTCCCCTACATTCATTGCAGTGCTATTTACAATCACCAAGGTTTGGAAAGAGCCCGAGTGCCAGTCAATAGATAGTGCATAAAAAAAGATACGGTACATTTGCACAAAGGAATACTACTCAGCCATAAAAAAGATGGAAATCTTACCTTTTGCAACAGCATGGATAGACCTGGAGAATATCATTCTAAGTGAAATAAGCCAGTTAGAAAAAGACAAATACACATGATTTGTGGAATCTAATGAACAAAAGAAACAAAAATATAAATAGACTCATAGATACACAGAACAGACTGACAGCTGTCAGAGGGGAGGAGAATTAGGAGGCTGGGTAAAACAGGTGAAGGGATTAAGAAAAGAAATCTTCATAGACACAGACAACAACAGTATGGTGATAGTCAGAGGGAAAGAGGGGTGGAGGGAGGTGGAAGAAGGTAAAGGGGGGATAAATGGGGACAGAAAGAGACCTGACTTTGGGTTTATCAACCAATGTAACTCCAATAAATTCAATAAAAGTATATTTTTTAAACATACATTAACCTAAATGCACGAGATTGGTGGACAGGGCTGGCTTAAAACTTTTCTCTGAAGAAGTTATAAGCCTGAGGAGTGACCACCCACCATCACCTGCCTGGTTCAGAATGTATAACCAAATCATCCGGGGAAGTTACTTTTCATACGACCCCTTTTTTCATCCACAAACAAAATCATTTGCTAAAGGTCACCGCAAAGACTGGTCAGAATGGTAGCAGAATTGAGTTCAAAGCTTTCTGTATCTATGCACTATGCAACAAAGTAAGGACTTTATTCGCAAAGAGAGAAAAAAATCAGGAATGGTTTCAGCCTGGTGGTTGGTAGCTGTTTCTCTTATTCCGCTTTGAATGAATAAATGCTCATCTTTTGACAGGGCTAAAATAAAACTTAATAATTTTATATATTAAAAATGATAAAGACTAAAAAGAAACGTAGACCCTTGCTCTTCGAATTTTCTGTTTATTTGTTTTTTCTTGGGAAAAAGCCATAAAAAAGTTCACGCTGTTTCATTGTTTGTTACCTCTTTCCATAAATTGAGTTCCAGTCTGAGCAGGAAAATTCCTTCTGCCTTGGTTCACTGAGACCTCTGCAGCTCCAAGCGGCTGCTCCTGCTTGGTGAGTGAAGGTTGTAATTGTTGATGTAAATAATTTACAATGCATTTCCTAAAAATTTCTCAGAAATTCTTAGTACCTATTCCAATAGTTGCTATGTTAAACACATCCAGATCAAATTTGTCCCCGGTGACTGCATGCAGCACTTACCCCAAAGTGCCTAGCGGCTTCTGCAGCACCTTAGTAATTTTACTGTTACCTTTGGATTCTCACAAATGAAAACCAAGTACGAAATGTTAGTAAGAGCTTAATAACCTTCAAGATTACCTTTGAGTTAATGCCTAAATTTATGCCAAGAAAGGAATTCGTAATAATCTACTCTTTGAGAAAGGAATTTTGGAGTCCTCTTACTGTTGGTTTTGGCTTTGGTTTTGGTTTTTCTGTTGTTGTGTTAGATTGCTAAATTGAGAGAACCCGCTCAAAATCTTTTCTTTCTTTAATCAATAATTACAAAATACCTAACAAACCAATAGCAACACAACTTGTAGAAGCACTATGTTCATTAGCTTCAGCCAGAGCCAATATTTATCTTCAATTAGCATGACATTCTGTATCTCAGGTTACTATAAGAAAACAAAAAATTAGATGAGACTGTCTGTTAAGAAAGAATTATTATGATGGCCATGACCTTTATGCAATTTATTATTATATTAACTCAGTTTTGGGTATAGAGGTCTGTTCAGAAAGTATTCAGCCACCCACTATGAAAAATAGAGACATTTATTGAAGAAGATACAAGACACAAAAAACGTTGTACACAGGACAATGATACCTCCATCCCCTTCAATGTGTGTACTTTGGAACCTCACACAGTTCTTTTAGTCTCTCTTCCACTGTTCAAAACACTGTAAAATCCTTTGTTGGAATCATCATCAGGTGCCCTGTCATATTTTCCTGAATCTCTTTGATGGTTTGAAATCTCTTCCCTTTCAAAGGTGATTTTAGTTTTGGGAAAAGCCATAAGTCACAGGGTACCAAATATGGACTGTAGTGGGACTGAGTCACCTGGGTGATTTGATGTGTCACCAAATACTCTGCACTAGACATGATGCATGAGCGGATGTGTTGTCATGATGAAGCTACCAGTCATCAGTTGCCCTCAGCTACAGCCTTCTGAATCAGGTGTTCTGCTTATTGCAGGTCTTCCAGAAAGGTGGATAACTTTCAACAGATTCTTGACCATCTTCGAAGCATTTCTGCCACACTTTTATTTGCACTACACTCATTGCATTGTCCCTGAAAGCCTTCTGAGGCATCCAAATAGTTTCCACAGAAGAATGTCCAAGCTTAACACAAAATTTGATGCAGATTCATTGCTCTACCCACTCAGTCATTTTGAATGTGATGGCCACACAGTGCACATGCTCATTCAATGGCACGTACTGTCCGCACTGACTAATAGTGAAGTCATCATTGTTCACGCATGTGCATTCCTGTCCACTCTCCTTGGCTGCCAGGTTACATTGATGCCATGCAAACCATTCTCATTATATTAACAATGGCTGGACTTTTTCTAGACAGACCTCATATATACACACATATATATACACACATGACAACAAAGCATGAAGAAGGTCATCTAGTTTTGGATTAATTTCCAGTCTTGTATTATAAGGATGCTGGAGGACTTCTTTGAGACCTAGGGTAAGACAGGAATTTATGTCCATATTTGATCCAGATATAGACATGGATGTAAATGCAGATACAGATACAGATATATAGCCATAGTTTGTTTTTTTTGGGGGGGTGTTGTTTGTTTTTCACTGTTCTGCAGTATTTGGCTAATTCTCTTCTTCTTCATGAGTCTTCTTCTCATGACTCTTGTTCACAGACCCTAATGCCTATTGTTGGGATGATTGTTTTCTTGCATCTCTCTGAACACATTTTCTCAAAGTTTACTTTACCAACCCCACCTCCAAAGATGTTTTATTTCCTTTTCTGAAATAGTCATGTTGTGACTATAATGTAGAAATTCTCATTCTCTCTCTTTTTCTGTTTCAGCTGTGATGTTATAAGGGGTCTATATTACTATATATTTTATATATATTAGTAAAATATAGTAATTATTCAAAGACCCAGGAATTATGCCTATTACCCAAAATCATGGAGCCTAACTTATACTACTAAGAGGCTAAATTGCTTTATTTTCCTTACTTAACTATTGTATATTCACTTTTGTAGAGGCTGCATGTGTTAACATATATTTTAATAGTTATTACTTAACAAACAAAATTAGGACTTGCTCCATTTCCCTTCATGAATACTGAGACTTTGCTACTGACAATTTTTCTTTCAGTTCAGAGAAAGTGGCAAAATTGGGGGATTCACTAAATGTGGCTCATATAAAGTGTTAAAGAATCAACTATAAGAAAAATGGCACTGGTTGATTTTCAATCCAATAATTAAAATCCCATTGCTAGAACTGTCATGTGCTACTTCAGTTTCTAAACACGACTTATTAAACAATTTAATTCACATTCTCCAAACATTGTGCCAGAAATTGTGCTAAGTAAGGGCTTAGAAAAGAAAGATAACTAAGAGATATCTTAGATATCTTTTAGAAAAAAAGATAACTTTTCCTCAAGGAGATGAGAGCCTAAAGAAAGAGGAAACACATAAATAACACAGGAAAATTAACCCATCTTAGAAAAATTAACATGTAACAGAGTATTCAGTAGAAATAATGATTGTGCTTTATCATGTATGGTCACATTTATAAAATTAAAATAGTTTTCCTCAATTTCTTCAAGGTTTTGCACAAGTGAGACCTACACTGACCACTCTATTCAAAACTGTGACCCACCTTATCCCTTATTTTGCCCACTTTTCCTTTTATTCGATGGCACTTGTCATGCTCTAACACGCTGTGTGATTGAGTTCTTGACTATGCTTGTTTATTGTCTCCATCTGCTAGAACCGAAGCTCCGTTAAGGCAGGGATTTTCAGTTGTTCACTGATCCATCCCAAGAGTGCACAACACTCCCTGCACATTACACGTGTTCAACAAATTGTGTGTTGAATGATTGACTAAGTGAATGCTCTGTAATTTACACATATTAAATTAGATTATACACAGATTAGACAATATATGTGGAGAGAGATTAGCCTCCCTATATACATTGACCATAATGTATACATATGGATTAGACTATCTGTAATCCTATATTAGATCAGACTGTATCTATATTAAATTACATAGTCATATATATTAAATAATCTAACTAATCTACATGATATAATGTAGCTAAACTTAACTCTAAAATACTAGGTTGAAATTTGCTGGAAGGAGACAGTTGTTAGCATTCACAGTGGACCTGGTTTTCTTGACCAGCATAAGCTGGTAATCAAGTGACTCTGCTGAGCGACATAAAATGAAATTTAATCTCCCCTTAAATTATTTATTTGATATATATATCAAATATGTATCAAGTATATATCAAATATATATATATACACACACACACACACATATATATGTGTATTTACATGGGCCCAGGGGCATCCTGGGCTTGAATTCTGACCTCCCAAGAACTCAATCACTTAAACAATGTATGTTTAGGGCAATGAGACACCACTACACACCTGTTAGATAATTGAAAACCCAAAACCCTGATAACAGCGAATGTTGGTGAGGATGTGGAGTGACAGGAATTCTCATTCATTGCTGGTGGGAATGCAAGGTGGTACAGCCACTCTGGGAAACAGTTTGGCAGATTCTAACAAAACTAAACATATTTTTACCATTAGAACCCAGCAATTGAGCTCTTTGGTATTTACCCAAATGAGTTGAGATTTTTATCTCCACAAAAATTGTGCACAGATGTTTATAGCAGTTTATTCATATCTGTCAAAGTTAGAAGCAACCAAGATGTCCAGCAATAGGTGAATGAATAAATAACCTGTGGTACATCCAGATAAAAGAACATTATTTAGGGATAAAAAAAGAAATGAAAAGAAATGGAAGAAACTTAAGTGCATATTAATAAGTGAAAGAAATCGATCTGAAAGGGTTACATACTATATGACTGCAGCTGTATGACATTCTGAAAAAGACAAAACTAAGGAAATAGTAGAGAAATCAATGGTTGCCAGAAAGTAGGGATGAGAAAAGGATAAAGGATAAATAGGTGGAACACAAAGGATTTTTAGGGCAGCAAAGCTAATCTGTATACTGTAATGGAACATACAACACCAAGAGTAAACCCTGATATAAATTATGATAGTAATATATTAATTGAGATCATCAGTTGTAACAATTGTACCACACTGGTGGGGAATGTCGATAGGTGGGAAGCCTGTGCACATATGGGGACAGAGGGTATTGGGAACCCTCTGTAATTTCTGCTCAAATTTGCTGTGAGTCTAGAATTTCTCTAAAAAACTACAGTCTATTAATTTAAAAAAATATATGGATATATTTGAGGTACCGAGGAGGCCAAATCAAAGGGAAGGAAATATTTGAAACTCTCATTTTGTTTTTAAAATAGGAAACCATAGACCAAATTTATGTTGCATAGGGAGAGAAGAAAATTAATACTTTTTAAAAACCTGCTTACACAATAACTCTCTGTACTGCTCCTACAACTTTTCTATAAATCTGTAAAATCTATTGCATGCTAGGAAATGCACATGATAACCCTATGAAAGGTACACGCTTCCCATTTTACAAAGACACAAATGGAGGCTCAGGGTGGGTCGGCGACGTGCCTGAGGTGTGCCGGAAAAGGGCTCTGCCAACGCTCCAGCTGTTATGCCTGTTGCTGAAGCTCCCTTCCGTTCCCTCCCCGAGACCATGCTGTGTCTTTAAAGAATCATCATAGACACAGTGCTGCTGTGGGATCTTAAGAAAGCAATACTGGAATTTCTCTTTTCACATTTGTTTTTAATCCAGAGAGGTGATTAATAGAAACGAAAAGGTCCTTGAAGTGTTCCTAGAATTTTATCCTCGGCTGAGCAGATATCACTAAAATACGACCACTGTACTTTGAATGTCAGAAAATACGCTATCATAGACATTCCAAATGAGTTAAAATTAAGGTGGTCTCTAAAGATAAAAGATTTGTCCTGGCTGGTGTGGCTTACTTTGTTGGGTGTCATCCTTCAGACCAAAAGGTTGCCAGTTCGATTCCCGGTTAGGGCACACGCACGGGTTGCAAGTTCAGTCCCCAGTCAGAGCACTTGCAAAAGGCAACCAATCGAGGTTCTCTATCACGTCAATGTTTCTCTACATGTCTTTCTCCCTCTCTCCCCCTATCTCTAGAATCAATAAGATAAAATTAAATATTTTTTAAATAAAGATAAAAGATTTATGTTTTTTTAAAAAACATTGAGGCCAAATATTTATATGGGTAACATACAAAATTAATAGATAATACTCTATTTACTTTATTTGTAGAGCAAAAGCAGCTACTTTTCATCTACTTGTGAAGAATTAAATGTACATTAATTACAGCCTCTTAATTAAAATGTGCCAAATCTGAAGAGTATTTTTCATTAGCTGTGAACAGCCTTTAGTATTTCAAATGATACCTTTGACCAATTCCAGTATTTTTTTTCCTTCTGTTACCCCTAAACTCATTCCTAGGTCTGTAAAACTTTAGTTTATTCATTCAGATACTATTCTGTGAACACTTACTGGATACCAAGCATGATAGTTTTCATATTATTTCAAAATAACTATCAAGCTACTTCAAGTTTGAATGATGCCAAGATCCCTCTAAATTTTTAGATGATTGATAATAAAGTAGATACAGGAAAAAGATCAATGGTAGAAGCTTTTTCAAGATTTTTGAGTGTTGAATGGATTGGCAGTTTTCTCAAGAAACCCTTATTTCAGTAGCAACTTGGTAATAGGAGAGTCATTTGCCTAATAAGGTACAATGGATGACTTTGCGGACACTCCAGTGATTGGAGAGAGGATGCATCCGCATCTGGGGGAAATCCTGGGGAGACTCCAGAGCCTTTTCAGCATCTGATACAGAATTGGGTAAAGTACCTTACACATTCACTAAGACAGAGTCAGGATCACACAGATGAAGGGGACCTTTGAGATCAAAGTAACTGACTATGATTGAGCTCTTCCCTCCTGAAAACACCCTGACAACATATATTAGCAAAATGAGTTTTCACACATTTAATACCAGGAGACTTACATCTGCTTCTTGGGGCATAAATCAGGAGTTATCAGGATATTCCTGTAATTTAAGAAATTATACCTTATTTCATCATCCATTAGCAAAAAAAAAACAAACTATCTTGCACCAGTCTGACATCACTTTCTGTAACTTTAAATGAGTTAGGTCGCAAAAGCCATTGGACTTTTTAATCAATATTGTAAATTTCCATCTCTCTGAAATCACAGCTGGTTAAAACCTCTACTAATCAATGATACTTAAATTTAATGTTCTTCCCCCAAAGCCTTAGTTTGTACCAAATAGGGCAAACTTATTGTTCTAACTCAGTCATAAGACAGGATGAGATAATGAGGAATAGAGAGCTCTGTTGTCTTGTGTGAGTCATGGGCATTTTCAAGTAAATGGAAAATCAAGAGCATCTCTGAAGTTATGCAGGAAGGAAGAGGCAGAGTTTGTTCTTATTTTTTACTTTATTTTTATTGTTGACACTATTACAGATGTCCCCTTGCCCCCTCCCCTTTGCCCACCTCCACCCAAAGCCCTGAGTGCAAAGACTATATGCGGAATGCTACAAAATTCATTTGATATAATATTTTACGTGTTCTTTTAGTAACATAAAGGTAGCTAATTTTGTCTCATGGTTTCTAATGTCATGCTGAAAAGAATGCAGCCTAATCAGAGACCCAATTTGCCAGCCAGGAGCTTGGAGCCCGTTGCCTCTGACTGGCCTAGAGGAAGACACCGCCGCCCCGCCCCACCACCCCCTGGCCTCCAGAGTGCCCTGTAAAGGACAAAGGTTTGTTTCGAAAGTTTTAAGCAGGAGGCGACTAAAGTAAATACGCTTTAGGCTGTTAATTTTCTTTAAAAGTATTTGTCTGTTTGTGTGCTTGTTTATTTGTTTGTTTAAATATGTTCTTACCTTCTGCCTTTAATTAAAAGATAATCTGAGTATTTTATTTAATAGCATTTCCTCTGAGCTAGACACTGTTCTGTTTTAATATTAACTCATTGACATCTTACAAACAACTCAGTTCTGTATATACTGCTATCATGATCCCCAATTTATAAGTGAATAAATTGAGGCACTGGGAATTTAAGGAACCTCTCGGAGGTCACATAGCTAAGAAATGATGGAGGAGAATTTGAAGCCATGGAGTCTGGCTCCAGTGCACAGAGCCATGCACTGGCCTGTTTGGCTATGGTGGCTCTCTCATCCGTACACTTTGTGTATAGATGCAACGTGTAGTTCATATCATTTATTGTGTGCTTACTGGGTGTTGGGTGCAATCTGAACTCTCTTTGTGATTAATGTTGTTTTCTTCCTATTAACCCTATGAGATAAGTACTGCATTTAACTGATGAGGAAATAAGGTCAGGAAGGCACAGCTCTTTGTTCATTGTCACACTACCAGGGAGTGACAGGGATGAAACCTATATCCCAGATCCAACTATGTCCAAAGCCCATAATGTAACACCTCCACTAAAAAGTTTTGCTACTATTCATTAAGAATGGGACCAATGAATCTCTTGATGAAATATGGACAGGACAAATGTCCAAAGTTAAGGCTAATCATGCTTTTGGGATGCTTTCTCTAAAAATTTTGACAATGAAAGCCCTGTCTGGTGTGGCTCAGTGGACTGAGTGCCGCCCTGTGAACCAAAGTGTCACTGGTTCGATTCCTAGTCAGGGCACATGCCTGGATTGCAGGCCAAGTTCCCAGTACGGGTCACATGAGAGGCACTGATCTTTCTATCCCTCTCTTTGTTGCTCCCTTCCCCTTCTCTAAAAATAAATAAATAAAATCTTTAAAAATAAAAAAATAAAATTAAAATTTTGACCATGAGTAATTCTAGAATACCTTTACTCGAACTAAGCTGCAGCCCTTCCTTTTATCGATGAGGACCTGAGACCCAGACAAGTTCAGGAACTCTCTCAATATCACGCATATGCAAAGCCAGAACCACTCCCTATTCAATCTACTTTCCAGAATGCCGTGGCACTTTGGGAGCACCTTGCAACCCATCTCACACATCAGTTTGTACTTTGAGTGTATACAACTGTATCTATTTCTAAAATTCTTTTGTTGCCTGTGTGGAGCTCAGCAAGACTCCGTTGCGGAAATAATCTTTTTTAACTGTATTATGATAGCTTAGAAGTCACTTTATTTATGCTTGCTGAAACATTTTCAATGAGTGCACAAAAATATTCATGTTTACATGATTTCCTACTTTGTAATGCATCCTCCCAGATTTTTAAAAAATCCATTTGCAGTCCTAGTCATCTTTAAAGATACTGTTTTACTAAAGAAAAAAAAGAGATGCTCCTTAAACAAAAGCCTAGAAATCCTCCCTGCTTTTAGCTGTGGTTTTTAATCAACAAAAGAAAAGAAAAAGGGCTTTTTGGCTGAGACAATGACCCCTTTTCCTCCCATTCATTGTTTTGACCCAAGTTCATTTCTGTGCCAATTCCCTACACACCTCTCAAGCCTCTGTTTCCTCCAGGTATCATTTGTGATTCTGAGGTTGTTGTCTTCCTATTCTCAGTCATTTCTGAGCCATCTGCCATGTTCTTCAGTACCTTGCCACGGTGCTCCTTCAAAGGTGGGGAGAGTGGATGCAGGAAGCAGCCTGTTCCTTTGCTCAGAATGGGGGTTTCTCTAATCCTTCAGCAATAAACAAAGATTGGGAAACAATACCAATGGCAAGTCTACCATGACTGTGACAAGCAGAGACAGACTCCTCCCAAGTCAGCTACTTGGTCACCTACCTGATTTTCTTTCTTAAGCTTTAAGGACATGGCAGTTTGATTTCTTATGACTAGGACGATGGAGGTTATGTTTATATCTTGGGGGAATCACAGTTTAAGCCTAGGTGGTGTTTTACCATTTGAATTTCCAGATCTCAAACTTGCAGAGAAACAGTGTATTAGTGGTTCAGATTCCAGCAGGAGGTGAGGCTGGGAAAAAAGGGTGACGTTGGGTGCATAAGCAGGAGGAATTTCTCAAGGCAACAGATTGACTTACCAAGACCTCCAGAAGTTTTGTATAGAGATGATGGTAGATGGAAAAAAAAAATGGAGTGGTTGCTTAAGAAGAAGGTAGGGTGGAAATAGAAGACATCAATGTCTCTCCTCGTGGTGATGAAGATTCCATCTGTCTATGTCTAGGAAGTATGTGGGCTCTTGCTGGTCTCCCTCACTGTCTCCCACCACCAGGCCAGTCTCGGTGAGCAGACATTTCTCCTCTGTGCCTTTTACAGTTCTGGGAGGGGGGTGGGGGCATGAGAGGCTCTGCTCCTTTTGATATTTTATAAGTGAACTTGGATTGGGGTAATTCTGTCTTCAGTACATCTCTGCCTAAAATGGGATGTGCGGGTCCATCAATCAGATGGCATTTGTCAGAGTCACAAATTACCAGCGCGGTACCTCACAAGAGTGGGGGCCTCACGTTCCCTCTGCCAAGGTGTCCCCATTTAGGCAATGTGAACTGAAGTAACCTTGCAAGATAAAGTTCTCATATATAACAGGTATTTGCTCCTTTGTTTCTTCTTTTTAAAACTTGAGAGAATTTTTTTTTCCTCCTTCACGTGTTCTTGCCTATTACTAAGGAATCAAGACTTTGAAATGTCATTGTCAGCACTTTCAGGCTATGATTTTCCTGTCTGATTAACAAAGGCCTCCTCTTGTACTTTCCCCTTTCAGAAAGGTACATGCACTTGATTTATTCACAATGCTCACATGTAGCTTCCAACCTCAACCTCCCACTGCTGACTTTCTGAACTTGACCTTGGGATGGTCTCAAAATCGAATGTGTCTAGATAAGCTGGTGGTAAGTGCCCTTTTGTTGTGTATGGAGAGTATTCACATAAAAGAGGGATACTGTCTTCTGCACCTCTAATTTCTTATGTTAAAAGCATCACACCTTCACCCTTCAGAATTGGCATATAATAGTCATCATATGGTCTTCTTGGTTTAGTTCGGAACTAAAACACTGTCCAAGAATAGCCAACGACCAGAAATTTTGATTAAAACTAACATCTGGAATACTTTAGAAACAGCTTGCTTCCTTGAGTACTTACTGTGTCAGTCAATGAGATGAAAGTTTTATGTATTTTATATTATTTAATCCTCACGACATCATGAGGAAAGTAGCCCATTTCCTGGATAAAAAACTAAAGCTCACAGACTATCTTTTGCTCACAGTGGTCACACAGGTAATATGTGAGGGAACAAGATTTAAATACACAACTGATTCCAAAACTTTTCACTGCAGAATATATGATTCTGCTTCAAATAGAATGTGATTAAATAACATATTAGGACTATAAAAAGGGATGTCAGAAGTAAAATGTATGCTTTCCCTCACACAGCAATGCCCTCTTTCAGAGGCAAGAATTAAAATATCAATTGGCAAGATTTCACAATTTACTGAATAAGACTATCGGATTGAAGGACTATATAAAATAGTGTTGAAAGCTCAGTTTCTTCTCAGTATTATATGAAAATTCTAGAGAAGTTCCAAAAGCCGTGGGTACTAAAGGCTGTTCTGTTTAATGAAATACTTATTCTTTCTACCCTGTTTGACTTAGCCTGTATAGAAAATGGTGGAGCTGAAGGGAGGACACTTGCTCCACTTAGGGACACTTTTTCTTCACCAGATCCCTTGGCTTCTGGTAACACTTGTGTGAGTGCATCTGTTGAGTGCGAGTGTGCCACTGAGATGGGAGGAGGGCAAGTAGGATTCATCAGCATCTACTGGGTACAGAGCACTGTGTCTTTCACATGTTCTCTCAACTAAATGCCACATCAACTGCGTGAGTGGAGTGATGTTACCCCTGTTTTACAGCTGAGCAAACTAAGGCTCAGAGAAGTCAAATAGCTTCTAAGTGGCAGAACTGGAATTTGAACCTAGGAGTGTCTGTTATTGATTACATAAGAAGGAATATGGTTCATAAAGTAGGATTTTAGGTCAGCATTTACCCAATTTTTTCAGAATGAAAGGTTCATAATATCAGACAAGATTTTACTTACTTGGCATGAGAAAGCCATGCTTAATTAACTTTTAAAAATTTATTATCATAGACCCCACTTACCCACAGTTTCACTTTCTGCCATTTCAGTTATCCGCAGTCAACCACAGTTCAAAAGTATTAAATGGAAAATTCTAGAAATAAGCAAATCATAAGTTTTAAATTGCATGCCCATCTGAGCAGCTTGATGAAATCTCAAGCCATCACACTCTGTCCAGCCTGGGGTGGGAACAGTCCCTTCGTTCAGTGATTCCACGCTGTATTCGCTCCCCACCCCTCAGTCACTTGGTAGCTCACTCTGTAACCGGATCGGCTGCTGTGGTATTACCACACTAGTGCTGTGTTCAAGTAACTTTTCTACTTCTAAATGATGGCCTCAAAACGCAAGATGCTCCAATTATTCAAATTTTCAAGTGATGCTGGTAATTTGGATATGCCAAGCAGAAGCTAGAAAGTGTTTCTTTTGAGTGAAAAGGTGGGTACAGTACAATAAGCTATTTAGAGAGAGAGAGACCACATGCACATGGCTTTTACTGCAATATATTGTTATAATCTATTTTATTTTTAGTTAGTGTTTTTAATATTTTACTGTGCTTAATACATACGGTGGGTATGGAGAGAAAAAACGGTACCACATGCAGTTTCAGGCATCCACTGGGGGTCTTGGAATGTATCCCCCCCCCACAGATACGAGGGGGCCACTGTACTTTGTTCTCAAATGTAATGCTTTGCTATTAATGCTCTAGAGATACTTGCTAAGCTTTAATTAAACAGTTTACTTGAAACATGAGCATGATACTTGAAGCTTGGCACTGAATATTACAAACTGAAACACTAACAAACATGTTGTTTTAAACCCAGCTGTTTGTTTAGTCGTGCTGTCGACATTTATAAACGACTTGCTGATAAAAAAAAAAGAAACACCACTTTATAGGACGACACTGAAATATGTGCCAGAGAGATTTCTACTCTGGCTGTCTATTTCCAATAAATGAAGGCCTCTGTTCATTCATGTTGTTCTTGATAGCTGTGAAAAAATCATTCCCCTCCAAGCCTGAAGCACTCAGGGACAAAATAATTGCCAGTTTCGAGAACAAAAGAACAGTTTGAAACCATCTGTTGGAGAGCGGTCTTATAATATGAAAGAGGTCTACTGGACAAATTTTGAGATGGGACAAAGGCACTGGAAGGAGATAGAAAGTGTGTATTTTATGTTACTGCGTCATTCCAAAATTTGTCATTAGACTTCTGAAGGTAACAAAAACTGATTTTTCTGTCCCCATTTTTTTTGGTAATCTATGTTCTCTTATAAAAGGAAGTAATGTGGCCATTTTGAGGCTTTATTTCTTTTGAGTTCTCCGCAGCCATAACATACGTGACTTTAATAGCAAATATAGCAAAAGAGAAAAAGGCTCAGGCCTGAGGGCATGAGGGTAGGGTCTTATCCTCATTTCCTGTGAACATTCAAATGTGAGCTATGACTGTGGCTCTCCGGTGTCACGGATGTGACCATCATATACATTACCCGGCATCTTCTAGCTTCTTCCTCTGTCTACAGGGGTAGGTCTCCAAGGATTCAGTTCAATGTTTTAAGCCTATGGATTTTTAAGTCAGAAGTTTGGCCTGCTAAACTCAGAAAATGATTCCGAGAAGCAGAGTTACTAAATAGTGATCTCTTTCATGGGAATTTCTGTAATTATCTTAGAATTTGGTCATTGGATAGCTATACTACTTCCCCTGTCCCATTTGATTCCACAGAGTATAGAAGATGCAACAAAAGATCAGATCTCGCAGTAACCTAAATTTAGAGAACAAGAAAACCTTAGATTAACACTTGGATTATATACATATACTTTAAAAATTACATCATACATCACAAGTAGTGAAAAGTTTTCTTCCTATCCTTGCCCCATTCACCCAATTAACCACATCTGTAAGTAGCATACATGTTATGCTGGATATTTTCAATATTGCTTCTGTTCACAGAGGAAAGTACTTCAGGAACCATGGGTCCAGGATGTGGCATTTGGCTTCACAGGACCAAAAATTCAATTTTTCCAGGTCATCAAGAACTTAGAGTGGACTTTAGAAGTTGATTCTGTGTTATGTAAACTTTCTAAATGCTTAATGTTAATCTAGAAATTAAAAGTATTTTTCAATTATATTCTATCGATTATGCTGTTACAGTTGTCCCAGTTTTACCCTCTTTATCCCCCTCCACAAACCACCCCGCATTCCCTCAGGCAACCCCCATACCATTGTTCATGTCCATGGATCATGAGTACAAGTTCTTTGGCTACTCCGATTCCTATACTGCACTTGGCATCCCCATGGCTATCCTGTAACTACCTATTTGTGCTTCTTAATCCCCTCACCTCTTCACCCATTCCCCCACACCTCCCCCACATCTGGCAACCTTCAAAACCCTCTCTGTAGCCATGATTCTGTCTCTGTTCTTCTTGTTTGCTTAGTGTTTTATAGGTTCAATAGTTGATAGATATGTATTTATATGTATTTTATAGTTCACAGTTTTGATCATCTTTTTTTTTCTTATATAAGTCTCTTTACCATTTCATATAATAACAATTTGGTGATGATGAACTCCTTTAGTTTTTTCTTTTTTGGTAAACTCTTTATCTGTCCTTTAATTCTAATGTTAGCTTTGTTAGGTAGAGCAGTCTTGGCTATAGGTCCCAGCTTTTCACAACTTTGAGTATTTCTTGCCAAACCCTCCTAGCCTGCAAAGTTTCTTTTGACAAATCAGCTGACAGTCTTAAAGGAGCTCCCCTGTAGGTAACTAAATGTTTTTCTCTTACTGCATTTAAGATCCTCTTTTTATCTTTAATCTTTGGCATTTTAATTCTGATGTACCTTGAAGTGGGCCTCTTTGCATCTATCTTGTTTGGGACTCTCTGTGCTTCCTGGACTTGCATGTCTACTCTTCACCAAATTAGGGAAATTCACTTTCATTATTTTTTCAAATAGATTTCCAATTTCTTGCTCTTTCTCTTCTCCTTCTGGCAACCCTATGATGTAAATGCTGGAATGCCTGAAGTTTTCCCATAGGCTGCTTACATTGTTCTTGGTTTTATGGGGTTTTTTTCCTTCTTGTTGTTCTGATTTTTTTTTTCTTCCTTATGTTCCAAATCATTGATTTGATTTTTGGCTTCACCCAGTTTCATTACAGGAAACTGTTGTTTCCCTGAAAATTGTTCTTTATTTCAATTAGTATATCCTTCATTTCTGACTGGATCTTTATTATGCTATTGAGGTCCTCATTAAGTTCCTTGAGCATCCTTATAACCAGTTTTTTGAACTCTGCATCTGATAGATTGCTTATCTCCCATTTATTTTGTTCTTTTTCTGGAATTTTGATCTGTCCTTTTATTTGGCCATGTTTCTTTGTCTCCTCTATCTGGCAGCCTCCCTGTGTTTCTTTCTATGTATTAGGTAGAGCTGCTATGACTCCCTGTCTTGGTAGCACGGCCTAATGTAGTAGGTGTCCTGTAGGGCCTGGTGGCACAGCCTTCCCTATCACCTTAGCTTGGTACTCGAGATGCACCCTTCATGTGGGCTGAGTATGCCCTCCTCTTGTAGATGACCTCTGACTGCTGTTGACAAGTCAATGGGAGGGATTTACCCAGGCCAGTCAGCTGCAAGGACTGGCTGTGACCACTGACCATCAACCACCACCCTCTGTGGAAGATCAGCTGTATAGGGGCAGGGTGGTGGTGCTCCAAGTAGTCTGTAGTTATCCACTGGGTGCACAGGTTCTGTGTTTTCCTGGGTTATGCAGGCCAAGGTCAACCTCTACCTGTGTTTTTCCTGGGGCCACCATGCCTATGCTATAAAGCAATCTGAGATGCTTGCGACTTGTTCTGGGCTAGATTTCCAGTAGAAACCAAGCTGTGATTCTAGGCTGGCTGCTGCTAGTGCCAGGCCTGGAGCCACTTAGCCAGTGTTATGGAGTCTAGGGGGCTCACTGAGGCCAGCTGTTGCTTGTTTGAGAGGATTTAGGAGATTGTGAAGCATGAGCCAAGACCAGCCATTCATATGGAAAAGTCTCTGTTAACAGCTTGGGTGGGCCCATAATTTGGGTGGGACAGAGTGTCAGGTGACCTTCATGGCAGGGAAATAGTGTTAGCAAGGTTGATGGAGTCTCAGATATAGTACCTGCCTGCCGGCTCTGTGTCCCTCTTGGAATAGGGTTCAGAAAAGGGACAATGGCCTCTGTCTACCTTTCTGTTTTGGAGAAAGCTATCCCCCAGCTCTTGCCTTGATATCGGACCCTTCAGTTCCTCCCTTTGTGCCACTTCAAGCTGCTACCTCGGTGCTGGAGCTCAGAGGATGTGAGTCTGAGTAAGTCTGTGTGTGGGTTCTTTAAGAGGAACTGCTTGGGACTCAAGGGGTTTCTTCCACCAACACAGTCCCCACTGGTTTTTGCAGCCAGAAGTTATGGGGACTTATCTTCCTGGCACTGGAATCCTGGGCTGTGGGGCCTGGTGTGGGGCTGGGAGTTCTTTCTCCTGTGATATCCCTCCAGAAATTTTATCCTCCACACATGATGTGAAATCAGCCTATTCTGTGTCTCCGCCCCTCCTACTGGTCTGAATGAGTGTGGTGTCTTTAATTCTGAAGTTGTTAGGCTTCCATTCAACTCTATTTCTGATGGTTTTGAGTGAAGGTTGTTCCATAATTTAGTTGTAATTTTGATGTGGTTGTGCTAAGAGGTGAGCTATGTTTACCTATGCTGCCATCCTGACCAAAAATCTCAAAAGTATTGATACATACCATAGGAATCATGCTTTTCAAGGAGCCTAGAGCACATGTCTACTGGTCAGGAATCCTCTCCCTTGAATAACACTGAAAAACACTAGGATATTCTTCAACTGTAACTTGCTTCTTTCTGAACATTAAGATATATTCAATTTACATTGAGTTTTTGGTTTGTTTCATATGTATACGCCCAAGATAATTTAAATGTATGAACACACATACCACACAAACCTATTACACAGTTTTTCACAGCAACATTATTTATAACCAAAATATAGAAACAACCCAAATGTCCACCAATTGACAAATTAATAAATTTAAAATGTATATATATTAGAATATTATTCAGCAACAAAAAGAAATGAAGTACTGATATATGCTACAACATGGATAAATTTGAAAACATTATGTGATGTGAAAGAATCTAGTTCAAAAGACCATGTAATATATGATATAATTATAGGCAAGGTTCAAAATAGGCAAATCTATAGATGCAGAAAATCATTCATGTTTGTCAGGAGCTGGGGGAAGAGGAATGAGCGGCTGCTAATGAGTATAGGATTTGGTGTGGAGGAGGTGAGGATATTTAATAAAAATGTTCCAAAATATAAAAGTGGTGATGGTTGCTGTTATTAAAAACTATATTAAATAACTCTGTTCTCAATATCAGGTTCTTAAATACTCTTAATCATTCTCCATTTGTTTCCTATTGTCTCCAGTAACTTATATAAGAAAATAATTATTCCCAAATTAGGCTAATTTGGAATTTACCATCAGGCATAGTTCTCCCCAAGTTTAGCACCAGCAGCAGAGAAGAACGTCATGTTACATAAGTACCTGAAGCTAAACATGAGGCATATCTCTGCCTCCATATATTTATATTCTGGTTCAAAGCTAATGAGACCTTATATGACTCAAATACCCCATATTTCCTACCTCCAGTTAAAAACTCAAATTAGATGACTCCAGTAGCAATGAAATAGAAGAAGGTATAGAGAAGATAAATGGTAATGGAAGGAGACTTGGCTTGGGGTGGTGAACACACAATATGATATACAGATAACATATTATATAATTATACACCTGAAGCCTATATAATAGCAAATGTCACTCCAATAAATTCAAATTAATTAATTAAATAATTAATTAAGGAAAAAAGCCAAAGAAGAGGCAAATGCAGGGGATGAACTCACAACTCAAGTAGCAGAAGGAAACCTATGTTGCCTTCAGGGTTTTAAGTTCCAGGACTCTTTTTCTCTAAGAGAATAAACTAGTCACAGAGAATGTAAAGTTCTTCTCAAGTCCCACAGAGACTTAGTCACAAAGGTGGATCTGGAACCCAAGTTTCCTGATCAATAGTCCAATATTCTTTTTCTGTTCCACTATTATTTAACCTTTTGGATCCTCTGTCCCCTCATATATAAAATGAGGATTAAAAGAACTTTCCCACCACCTTTCTACTTAATTAAATAATAAAACATGTGAAAGCAGACAGCACAGCAGGCGGCATGTTATTAGAGCTCTATAAGTGTCTATTGAATAAATAAGTGAATGAATTAATAAAAGAAGTTTTTTTTTTTTCCTTTACCTTAGGTGTCAAGTCAAACTTCCTCCATCTCCAGTTTCAGATAAACAAGAAACAAGAAAAAATCTTCACAGGTGAGAAAAAGTCAGGTATTATTTATTGTTTTTTTCAAACATATTAAATGGTTTGTCTAAGTATTTAAGGAAAAATTTATCTTATTTCAATACCTTTAGATAGATTGTCCCCCATTAAACTAACCTATCTTACGATTTTAACATATAAGTTTAAATCATGCTTCTTTTTTGTCAAGAGCTAGATTTTTTTGTAAATCATAGATATTTTAGAGCTGAGTAATAGATACCCATTTCTTGAATACCCATTTCTATGTAAAAGACATAGCTGAGAAAGCATTAACACCGAACCTCTGCTTCTCCAGTACTTGAGAAAATATACTGGTGGTATATTCATATTTTGTTTTTCCAACCTGATTTGGGTTTCTCCCATTTTATAACTGGAAACTTTATGTAAATAATGTGACCCCTCAATGCAGTGCAAAGAGATGATGAGCTTTGGGAGTTCCTCAGACTGAGTCTGAAATCCAACCTTCATCACCAGTGAAGTGTGTGATAGAAGCAAGCTACCTAACCTATGTGAGGGATATTGACACCTACCTCATGTTGTCATTGAAAGGATTAAGTGATATAAAAAAATGCAAAACATCTAGCATAAAGCTGGCACATTCTAGACAACCATCAGTTAACTTCCTTTCTTACCTCTCCTGTTGAACATGAGACAAATATAGCACTTAATCCATTTACATGGTTGCCTCTCTCTCTCAGTTTCTTAAGGTTTCTCCTACTGAGAGCTCCCACTCTACAAGCACAGGAACAAAGACTTTCTCATTAAACCATAAGATCTTTAAAGATGAGGGCTGTTTTTTTCCTCACAGGCAGGGTGGTGCTCATAGCACTGTCAGGTGGTAATTAGCTGAATGTTTCAGTTTGTCCTCTGCAAAGCTCATTTTGGTAGTAGCTGCTATAAATGCTATGTTAAGAAGGATTCTGAAGTCATTGGAAATACTTCTGTGGTGCAGTGTTGTCATGGGCATCACAGGTAAAGCAAAGATGGCACACATCACCAATGAGTCATCCTTGTTATGAACCTGTGAGGGAAGGGAATTATGCTAAATTAAGCTTTGAAACCCTGAAAATTAAAGTAACTCTCCAGGAATGTTCTCTTAACTGCCAAGTAAGGAAAAGGGGTGAATATTTGCACGGAAAAGACTCTACACATAATTAGAAAGGAAAGGGAGAGGAAAAAAAGTGGTAGAAATTATTTCTATCCCTTGACCTTGGATAGAACTTTGGTATTTCACCAAATATTTTCTAGATATTTGGTAAGTCAGGGATAGGCCTACATGTAAAGGCTCTTTTTCATTGTTGTTGTCTCAGTGGGTGGCGTATTATATGGCTAGATGAAAATTCATCTAGAAAATCTTCGCATGAGGCTATTTCTCTCCTTTTACTTTGAATGGTCTGCTATTTAAATCTATGAGGACCTAATTCTCTGGTAAAATTGCCTTTGGCATAAGCTTAGAAATTGAGTTACTCTACACATGTTGAACTTCTAGTTACACAAAAGTTCCAAATATAGGTTAATGATAAATTGCATGAATACTAGTGACTCTTTACTCTTTCAGGACTGGCAGTCCAGGAAATGACAATGAAGAAAACTTGATCATGAGCCCTGAAATCATTCATCATGTGTGTTTAGTGGCAGAGATTACTAGAAACCACATATGTTAACAACTGACCAAATCGAATTCCAACAGTCTCTTATGTTCACTACCACTGTGTGAACTTAAATAATTCAGCTTCCCTAAACCTACTTCTTTATATACTTATATTTATTATTAAAAATAATAAAAATCTTATTTTCTCATATTTAAAGATGCTATATAACATAGAGATGTTTGTAAAATGCTTACTAAGGTGCCCCACACAAATTAGGCACTCAAAACAGTGGTAGCCATTGTTATTTTCTCATTTTTGTTATTCTCAGTTGGATAAAAACAAAATGTTAATAATAGTATAAGGTTTTTATTTTAGTGTTGTATTTTGAAGTAATAATTAACACTTTTCAAAGTTACATCATCGTTATATAAAAATGTTTGGCAGCCAATTTCCGGAATGGCCCCAGTGATCACCACCTCCCGCTGTTCACACCCATGAGGAGTTCTCGCTCCCATTGTGCCAGCATCGTTATCTGTGACCAGTATAATATTGCAGAAGTGATGGTAAGTGTGGTAGTAGGATAATGGCTCCCCAAATATATGTGTCCTGATCTCCACATCCTAAACCTGTGATTATGTTGAATCTGTTACCTTACATGGCAAAAGGAATTTTGCAGAAGTGATTAAAGGAAAGGTCTTGAGATTCAGATTATCCTGGGTTCACTGGGTGGATCCAATGTAATCAAAATGATTCTTAAAAATGGAAGAAAGTCAGAATCAGAGATATTTGAAGATGTTATGCTTATGATTTCAAAGATAAAGAAAGAGCCACAAGCCAAAGAATGCTCATGGCCTGCAGAAACCGGAAAAGGCAAGGAAATTGATTCTCCTCTAAAGTCTCTGAAAGGAACACAGGCCTGTCAGCACCTTGATTTTAGTTCAGAGAAACCTATAGTGGACCTCTGATCTCCAGGATGGTAAAATAATAAATTGTGTTGCTGAAGCTACTAAGTTTGTGATAATTTATCACAGCAACAATAAGAAACTAATACAGTGTACCACCTCCAAAATTAGGTTATAGAAGACAGGTTTTATCTCAGGCTCTTTCTCTGTCTTTCACATGGCTCACTCTGGGGGAAGCCGGAGCAATGTCACAAGGACAGCCAAACAGCCCAGGGAGAGGCCCACGTAGGGAGGGACTGAAGCCTATCAGCAAGCAAGTAAGCTTGGAAGCACATTCTTCAGCCCTAGTTGAATCTCAGATGACTACAGCCAAGCTAACAGCTAACAGCTTGGCTATAGGCTCATGAGAAACCCCAAGCCAGAATCACCCAGTGAAGCTTCTCCTCGATTCCTAACCCACAGAAACTTTGATTAATAAATGTTTGTTGCTTTAACCTGCTACATTTCAGGGTAACTTGTACCACAGCAATGGATAATAACACAATATCCTGTGTAGTTTCCTCCCACACAGAATCAGGCTGGTCTGTGTGAACAGTAGAATACAGCACACTAGTGATGACAGGCTGCTGAGGGTAGGTTCTAAAAATTATTGCAACTTCTGCTTTGCATTCATGGATCATTCAATCTTGGGAATGCCAGCTGCCATGTCATGAGAACACTCAAGCTGCCTTGTGCAGGAACCAACTCGCCTGCACCACCTGGTTATCAAATGAGAAAGCAACCTTAGAAGCACAGTCACGCATTGCATAGTGGTGTTTCAGTCAACAACGGACTGCTTATACGATGGTGACACACCATATGCCTAGGTGTGTAGTAGGCTATACCATCTAGTTTTGTATAAGTGCACTCTATGATGTTTGCACAACTGCAAAGTCACCTAACAGACACATTTCTCCAAGTGCATCCCCATCATTAAGTGGCAAAGGACTGTGTATCTTCCAGCTCAAGTCAAGCCTTCAGTGATTCCAACCTTTCTGCCTCCAAGGCTTCGGGTTGAGGCCCCAGGCATTGCAGAGAAAGGGCGTGCCGATTGTGCTTGTTCTGAATTCTTGACCCACAGACACAGACACCATGAAATAATAAAAACAGGTTTCTCCTGCTGTACAAAAACAAAGCATTCCTATGAAAACTTTTGTAAATGATGTAAAGTGAAGAAACAATTACCATCGATTAATATGAAAAAAAAAATGAACATTTGCAGACTCCACAGAATAACCTACCAAATTATACCAAATAACACAAAATTGAAAATGGCAGTGACATGTAGTAAAAGCAGGAATTGTATGATAAATATACAGTATGTTTTATGCACCCATCAATCCAGTCAAATAGACTTACCTATTTATTACTGGATGCTGACTTAAAAAGACCACTTCGCTATTAGTAGAACCAATAGCGACTTTGGCAGATTTCAAATCCTTTCTCTAAGTATATACATAGTACAACTGGTGCATGTAGGTAAGTTCAACGTACTTACGATGTCTTTATTTTCTTCACCATGATGAAAACACCTAATCACATCCAGTTTTACTCTAAGAATAACACCCTTACTATTGCTCTTAGATTTTTCTGATACCTTAGGACACGTCTTGTTAACGGCTGCGGAAAATAAGTCCCAGATGCTCACAAAGAGGTCAAAGCTATGGGGCTTGATGCTGAGATGCTGAGTGTGGTTCCGAGGGAAGGAGCTGGGCGGGGCCACTCTCTCTGCGGGGCGCCCCTGCCTCTGAATAGCTCTCTACAAAACAAACGCTAAACACTATTTTCCCTTTTTGCCTTTGGTTGTAAAGGTAAAAATCCTCTTCAGATTTCTGTTAAGAAAAACAAGTACTAATGTAGGTCTTTTATAAAAGCAAAGTGTCACAAAGCAAACTTTCAAAAAGCAAAGCAGGGGATATTTGTATTGTTTTAGGTCGCGCAGTTTTGGTGATTTGTTATGTAGCAATAGATAACTAGACAAATGTATTGAATATTTAGTATCTTTACTGTTTTTTAAAAAATGCTTTTTCATGTCCATGTAAGAGTTTTAGTACCTTCCGAAGATGTTGATTTAGAGGTGCAGGCGACTAATTCCACACTCTTTATCCTCTGGCCGGAATCTCTGTTGATACTCATAATGTGGGTATCAGAATTTGTAACAACAAGGAAGTGTTGCATGATATGCACATAGTTCTAGTGTGTAGCCCACTGAATTCTTGGTAGAAAGTAGCTTATTTTGGACATATAGGAGCTTTATTTATTTATAGTCACAACTCATAGGGCAGAAATCTCTCTAGTCTGTAACTAAGCTCAGCGTTTGCTTGTGCACTCCTTATTTCACTTGGCTGGACTTGGTGAGGAATGCAGGAAATGAGACATTGACACTAGTAATTAAAAATAATGTAATTACTTTCTGCATAAATCCTACTCTCTTGAGAATTGTTAGTCCATTCTAACTCCAAACTTCATTTCTGGACAGCAGCCCCTCTTACAAGTCCTCCTCTGCTCTCATTCTCCCCAGAAGAGGGTCTGGATACAAAAAGAAGCTTACACGCTGTCTTGCAATGGGGGCGAAGACACCCCTTTGATCTGTGCATTAACTTCTCATCTTCACTGGCCTTCTCTAAGCTGCAACAAGTCCAGCCTCATCTTGGGGTGTTCTCTGTCCTGACTGCATTGTCTGCTGAGGCATCTGAGACTGGGTAACTAAAGGAAATTATTATCTTACACAGTCAGCTCATGGTCTCCCCACTTCTGGCACTGCGCCCACCTCACCGCTGCCCTTGGCCCATACTGCTGCTGTTGATGAGCTGAAACTCTGCCCTATAATCAAGTCACCCTGCAGCCTCACAATAGGATCCACTCCCTAAAAATAGGGCCCTCTGTCAGGCACAATGGCCCTCAATCCTCAGACCTCACTCACACGTGCCAGGGAGAATGGAAATTGTGTTGCTTCTCTTCTGCATGCTCTAGAGCTGAGGGGCACTTGGGGGTGGGAGCTAAGTTGCTCAATGAGTCTTCTCCTCCCCAGCTAGTGAGAGTGCCACACAATTTTATAATACCTTCTTGGAATTTTTTGCTTGCACAAAGACAGTAGCAAATCATTCTTTATCCAGGAAGAAGCGTGGGGAAGACTCTTTTTCATACTTCAGATGTTCTATTTAGTCAATTATGGGACGCCTCATCATCAAGTTATCAGTCATCATCAAGTTAATCTCCCACATTGCAGATGAAATTAATAGCATGAGCAATTTGTAAATTCATCCTGTATGTATTCAATATGCAGCAATGTTTTTCAATATCTTCTTATTCATGTCTACAAGTACATAAAATTGTTTTATTATAGAAAAGCATGCCTGTTTGTATCTTCAACAGAACAGTATCCCATACATGGCAGTGTACCATGTATCAGACCATACAGCATTTAGTATGAAGTCATGATTGTGTTTCTACCCAAAGCCAGCTCTCATGGTGGGAGGAATGGGGAGCTCAACCTGAAAAATTTTAACAATTTAGTCTGTGAAAACGATAAAAGAAAGAACAGGGAACATATTTAAAAGTCCTTTCAGAGCTCCATAACCAGCATCTCACCCTGAGTTGGCCCTTCAGCGACCCACCGGCTTGGAGAGGCATCGCTCAGGCACGAACCGCCTCAGTGTAGCCAAAGCTGCCCTGTGAGGCCACAGTGGTTCAGATCAGCAGCACTGAGCTCACCCTACAAATCCTGTTCTCCTGCTTCTTTCTCTCCCTGCCTTCATCTGCCAATGTTCATTCCTTCTCAGCAGCATAAAGTAGCAGTTAAGAGCACAACTTCTAGAGACATCTTTGATTCAAATGCCAACTTTGCCACTTACTAGCCATGAGAGCTTGGTCATGTACTTAGACTTTCTTTTAGTTTTCCCATCTGTAATAAAATAGGTTTGCCAGTAAGAGGATCAACCTCACTAGGCTGGCGTGGGGACTGAATGAAATTATATTTGTTAAGTTCTTAGAATGCTGGAAAATGATAATTTTGAGTTATTCTTTTTTCTTTATTTTGCCTTTCCATTCTGTACTAGTCGATTTGGACTGCCATAACAAAATACCATCGACTGTGTTACTTAAACCACAAATATTTATTTCTTACCGTTCTGGAGGCTGAGAAGTCCAAGATCAAGGTGCCAGAAAGTAGGTCTTATTCTGAGGCTTCTTCTCTTGGCTTATAGGCGGCTGCACCTTGCTGTGAGCTCACATGATCTTTTCAGTGTGTATTGTGGGGCGGGGGGAGGTCAGTCAAAAGCAAGTGCAAATGCACACATTGGTGTTTCTTCTTACGAAGACAATAATCCTATCAGGCCCCACCCTGATGACCCTATTTTACCTGAATTACTTCCTTGGAGGCCCCACCTCCAAACAGAACCCACACAGGGGATTGGGGCTCTAACACATGAACTTGGGGGAGACAAAAAGATTTATCTATAACACATTCCTCCACATACCCATATGCAATTTCTTCTTTTACCATAACTTTCTGTATCTAAAGTCAAAACTAGATTCACTAAGTTTCCAGATTTGCTAGACACATTAAGTAAATGTCAGACAAGCCAACGTATCTAATGCAATGGATGGTGTCATTGGTGATGACAGGTATTGTACTTCATAGTTTCTACATTTTGTTCAAAGGTGTCATCAAGATTGATCAACAGATTGTGTCTAGTTAGTAACAATTATCTATTCTGCAATCAATGCTGCATAAAACACTACCCCCAAACTCAGTGGTTAAAAATAGTAGCATTTGTTGCTCATACAACTGGAGTCAGGCCCAGGTCAGAGACTGGGGCTGCATGATACGCCTGCCCTCAGTGGCCTCTCTCATTTGTCTGGGCGTAGACTGACAGTTGGTTGTGCTCTCATTTTTCTGGGATTTATCTGGCTGCGCTCCCCAAGTCTCACCTGCACGTCTCTCAGACCCTTCCAGCAGACTAGCCCAGGCACAATCTCTGATGAGATGCAGCTGCACAAGGGTCCAGTTCCTAGAGCTGGAAGAGGACAGCGAAAGGAAACACTCAAGGTGGTTTAAAGCTCAGGCTCGGAAGCAGCACACTGTCACTCCTGTCACACTGCACTGGCCAAAGCAAGCTACAATCACAATTCATATTCAAGAGATGAAGGAACAGACTGGGCCTCTTCATGGGAGAAATGAAGCCTTACAGCCATTTTGCATTTGACTCCATTGTCTTGCCACTTCCACCTTCCCCTCCTTTTTTTTCCCACTTAAAAAAATCATAAATTTAAATTACAGGGACCATGTGATTATAAATGGAGTATGTCAATGGAAAAGTTTCTCATAACTCTTCCATTACCCTTTGAGCACATAGGCCATATTTGCATAAATGAGATGACGTGTCCTATAGTAGGAAAAGACTCTTCATAAGGTGATTCGTTTTGGGGAGTTTCTTTATTCAGATTTTTATTTGTTTGTTTGTTTTTAGAAAAGATATTTAGAGAAAGTTCTAAAAGTAATTTAACTTAATTTCGTGTTGTATTTCTCAAACCGAGACATTTTTTCTGTGTGCTGTACATTGCACACACACGCAAGGGCATACTAGAAGGCTGAACAGTATCCATGGCTGTTTTTGAAAATCTATTACATTCTAATTATCTTAAAATTCACACTTAGCATCCAGATGTGGCTAGGAATGTGGGAATTTGATCTGGGGAAATTAAACTATGATGTGCTGCCACCTTGTGTACTATGTTGTCAGCACCGTTATTTTTCATTAACATCTCCAGAAACTAATCAGGAAAAAAGACTGCAATGAAGGGAGACATTTTGTCCTTGTCCAAAGCAGGGTTTCCTAATCCTTTCTGTGCCCATGGGACTCCTTGGCAACCTATGGACTTATTTTCATAATGTTTTTAAATGCATAAAATAAAATACTAGGACCAGGAAGGATGATTGTACTGAAATACGATTATTAAATACAATTATCAAATATCATTTAAAATGACAAATGTATAATAGACTAATATGTGTGCTTCCTAATTAACACATTAACAAAATCTACTGGGAAATCTAATACCTACTATGACCTTAAATTAATAAATAGTAAAAACATATTTGAGATACTGGTGACACCAGTAATTTGATATGAAAACGTGTATCACAGGTTAATGCCACGTGGTTTTGTTTTCTATATTTATAATTGAAGGAAATGCTAAATTATAGCTAGAAGTTAATGGAAAACAGTGTTATATCTTTTTTCAGTTTATGGACCACCTGAGTTCTAGCCATGGGCCCCTGGGTATACAGAGGCTATAAATTAATCATTCCTGACAACTAATGTTTACATTTTGGTCACTAATCAAGAAAACATTAGACATCAAAGATTCGAAAATAAATCTTCAGGATCCTACAAATCCGTGTCAATGTTCACTGAATAAGGTATTTTTAAAGAACAAAACACTAATTTTTTCACAAGTACTTTTTTTCTGCGCTATAGTATAATGAACATTTGCCTGACATAGGATATTTCTAATATTTTTGTATATTTTATTCATTATGCTATTACAGTTGTCTCATTTGTTTCTCCCCTTTATCACCTCCACCTTGCATCCCATCCCATCATCGCCATGTCAACATTTTCCCACCACCACTTTCCCTAGCCCCACCCCTCCCCACCTCCCACCCTCAGTCCTTCCCCAATTTGGCTTTGTCCATGAGTCCTTTATACATGTTCCTTGATGACCCTCCTCCTCCTTTTCCCCTGTTATCCTCCTCCCTCCTCCCCTCTGGTTACTGTCAGTTTGTTTTTTATTTCAATGTTGCTGGTTATATTTTGCTTGCTTGTTTATTTTGTTGATTAGCTTCCACTTATAGGTGAGATCATATGGTATCTGTCTTTCAGTGCCTGGCTTATTTTACTTAGCATAATGCTCTCCAGTTCCACCCATGCTGTTGAGAAGGGTAGTAGCTCTTTCTTTCTTTCTGCTGCATAGTATTCCATTGTGTAAGTGTACCATAGTTTTTTGATCCACTCATTTTCTGTTGGGCACTTAGGTTACTTGCCATTCTTGGCTATTGTAAATTGTGCTTTTGTGAACATTGGGGTGCATACATTCTTTTGAACAGTTGTTTCAGGATTCTTCGGGTATAATCTCAGCTGTGGAATTGCTGGGTCAAAAGGCAGTTCCATTTTTAGTTTTCTGAGGAAATTCCATACTGTTTTCCACAGTGGCTGCACCAGTCTGCATTCCCACCAACAGTGCACTAGCGTTCCCTTTTCTCCACATCTTTGCCAGCACTTGTTGTTTGTTGATTTGTTTGTGATGGCCATATTTTTATAATCATGGATTATCAAATACAGGCCTACAAAATTCATGTATACTTTTATTTGATTTCTTAAAGAACTGATGAGATCACCTGGGTTCTAGTCCAGGATTTGTTCGCATTGATTCAGTGACCTTGTACATTTGTCTCCTTCACCTCCCTCTCTCTTTCTCTTCTTCCTTTCCCCCTTTTCTATCTTCCCTTTGCTATCTTCCTTCATCTTTCTTCCCTCCGCCCTTTTCTTCTTCACTTCCTCCTCCTCACTCTCTCCTTTCTCTCTCCCTTCCCCCTTTATTTTACTCTTCCTTCAGCAAACATTCAGTAAGAGAGGAGTATGCGCTCATAACGCTGCCGAGCGGTGTGGGCGGTGATCTCAGGGCCCCATAGTCGATCACAATGAAGCGTGACCCAGGGGAAGATTTGCTCTGCACCAAAAAGCTTAAGCTTCTGTGTGTGCCACTTTCATGGTTTCAAGGGGACATCGTCATGGTTTCACATGTTTAAATGGTTTCGTAAGATTTGCAAACTAAGGGAATTAAACCACAGTCAGTTAGGACGACTCTCTCTCTCTCAGTTCCTGCTTCCCCTCCTGTCCGCTACCTTCCGAGGGCTCAGGCGTTTCGAAATCCTGCCAAGCAGAAGCTGAGTAAGGGATACGTTGGGGTGGGTTTAGTAACAGCTATTCATGTGCCTATTTAGTTTCACACATAGAGGAGTTTCTCAGCCTCATGGGTACACATCAATACATGTTTAAGAATTTTATTTAGTGATTTTGTCTCCCTAGTTTTTACATACTTATGAAGAAATCTACATCTGATTTGTGATTTTAACTTCCAAGAAGGTAGTAAGTAGCCAAGTCTATGTGACTGTGAAAGTTCATTAGAGAGGCCTTTCTGCACCCAGATAAAATTCTAAGCAGCGATGCCTATATGGTTTTGCCCACTTGGGGTAATAGACCCTTATCTAGACTAGTCAGAATCCACCCCGTTTAAGTATCTGTCTCTATAAATAAATGAAGCTGTCTTTGGTTGTTTTAACACCTGGCTCTATGTAGTTAATAAAATTTGCTGCATGTGAGGAAACACCATTTCACAATGAGGCTGTGGTGGTTTTGCAATGTGCACACTTGGGTAGGCTGACGTCCGTTTTCCAAGAACTCTCTTCCCCATTCATTTCTGGTTAGGTGGGCCCCAAGAGAGATTCTTGTGTGAGATTTAGAGTGGTGGTGAAGCAGTAGTCATTCTGTAGCTCGCACACATTGTCATTTATCTGCTTTCTCTCCTCACTGGTGTGAGGCAGCAACCAGACCTGTCACTACTCCATCTTCCCCAGGACCTTCCATCAGCTCCTCCAAATCTTGAATCTGCTTATGTGTTTTGCTAAATGATAAAGGGTCCCAGCTTCTACAAGATACCCATACCATCAAGGACAGAGACACAACGGGCATGGGTTTCAGGCTCTCTTGGTGGGTCTCTGCTCATGCTTACAGGTCCGTCTTGTTCTTGCCCTCCCTCACTCACCATCCATCTTCTCTTCCCACCGCCTGCCCTGTGGACTTTGAACTCCAGCATCAGAAGTGAGGGTGACAGCTTCACACACACTGTTTTACCAGCTCCCACAATTGCATCAAATCAAATCCCTATAGCAACTCACTGATTGTTGCAGATACATATCCTAATGGTTTTGCTTCTCTAATTGAACCCTGATGGACTTACACATATTTATACAACACACTATAGTATCTCTATAATAACTTTCCAAACTTTCTCTCTTAGGGATGTAATGATTGTGCTGAACCAGTATAAAGGAAAGTCTCTGTCCTGACCCTATCTGCACCCCTCATCCCCAGCCCAGGATTTCCTGCGGCTCCTGTCCCACAACATCCACGCTGGAAGGCCTCCAGAGACAGGAATCCTCAGTGTTCTCAGCCTGAGCCTTCTGTTCTTTTATTCCATTCTGCAGCCCTGAGACATTCTCGATGTTACACCATTAATCACGACCTGGCAGCGGTAGCTTGGGAGTGCTCAGGCTTTTCACTGTTGTATCACTCCATACCTATCATCTTGTGGGTTATAGCAGTTCCTGCTATCAGTCCAGCATTTCCACCCTCCCTCACCCAAAATATACACTAGGCCAAATTATATCCATAAATATGGTTTATATCTTTAGAACAGTATTCAGTAGACATATATTTCCAACGACATGCTTTGGAAAGTTAGTGGGTTATACTGCCTCAGGGTCAGTTCCAAACTTACTTATATAGATATCAAGAAAGACTGAGACAAAAATCACATGATCATATCAATAGATGCTGGAAAAGCATTTGATAAAAAATCCAGCATCCATTTATGATAAGAACACTCAGCAAAGTGGGAATAGAGGGAGCACACCTCAGCATAATAAAGGCCGTATACGAGAAACCTACTGACAACATCATATTCAATGGGCAAAAACTAAAAGTGCTTCCCTAAAGATCAGGAACGATACAAGGGTGCCCACTTTCACCACTTCTATTCAACGTAGTACTGGAAGTTCTAGCCATAGTGATTAGACAAGAAAAAAATAAATCAAAGGCATCCAAATTGTGAAAGAGGACATAAAAGTGTCATTATTCACAAATAACATGATTGTGTACATAGGAAACCCTATAGTTTCCACCAAAAACTATATGACCTAATAAGTGAATTTGGTAAAGTAGTGACATACAAACTCAGTATTCAGAAACTGATGGCATTCTTGTACACCAACAATGAATTATCAAAAAGAGAAACTAAGAAAAAAATTACACTTACCATAGCAACAAGAAAAATGAAGTGCCTAGGAATAAACTTAACTAAGGATATGAAAGACCTATACTTGGAAAACAGTAGAACACTGCAAAAAGAAAGTAAGGAAGGTACAAATAAATGGAAGCATATACAGTGTTCATGAATTGGAAGATTAACATCATTAAAATGTCCATACTACCCAAAGCAATCTATCGATTCAATGCAATTCCTATTAAAATACCAATGGCATATTTCACAGATATAAAACAAATATTCCAAACATTTATGTGGAACCAAAAAGACCCTGAATAACCTCATCAATCCTGAGAAAGAAGAACAAGGAGGGACCACAATACCTGGTATTAAACCATACCATAAGCCCATTGTAATCAAGATAGTCTGCTACAGGCAAAAGAACAGACACTTAGGTCAATGGAAGAGAATAGAGAGCCCAGGAATAAACCCATGTCTCTATGGTCAATTAATATTTGACAAAGTAGGCACAAGCATACAATGGAGTAAAGACAGCTTCTTCAATAAATGATGTTGGGAGAACTGTATTGTTACACTCCAAAAAATAAAACTAGACCACCAACTTATACCATACACCAGAATAAACCCAAAATGGATAAAGGACTTAAATATAAGTTGTGGTACCATAAAAGTCCTAATGGAAAACATAGGCAGTAAAATTTCAGATACCCCATGTAGGAAGAGGTTTGCTGATATATCTCCTAGGGCAAGGGAAATAAAGGAAAAATAAACAAATGGGACTATATCAAATTAAAAAGCTTTTGCACAGCTAAAGAAACCGTCATCAAAATGAAAAGGAAACTGACTATATAGGAGAACATATTTGCCAATGATATATTGGACAAGAGTTTAATCTCCAAAATATATAAAGAATTCATATGACTCAACACCAGGAAGACAAACAATACAATTAAAAAATGGGCTAAGGACCTGAACAGACATTTCTCCAAGGAGGACATACAGAGGGCCCAGAGAAATGAAAGGAGGTTCAGCATCACCAGCCATCAGAGAGATACAAATTAAAACTACAATGAGATACCACTTCACACTGGTCAGAATAGCCATCATTAATAAATCAACAAACAGCAAGTGCTGGCGAGGTTGTGGAGAAAAGGGAACCCTAGTGCACTGTTGGTGGGACTACAGACTGGTGCAGCCATGTGGAAAACAGTGTGGAATTTCCTCAGAAAATTAAAAATGGAACTGCCTTATTACCTGGCAATTCTGCTTCTGGGAACATACCCTGAGAATCCTAAAACACCATTTCAAAAGAATTCATGCACCCCTGTGTTCATAGCAGCACTATTTACAATAGCTCTTGCAAACAGCCCAAATGCCTATAAGTAGATAAGCAGATAAAAAAAAAAACTGTGGTACATTTACACAATGGAATAATATGCAACAGAAATAAAGAAGGAACTACCTTTTGTGACAGCATGGATGGAACTGGAGACTATTATGCTAAGTGCAATAAGCCAGTCAGCAAAAGAAAAATATCATATGACCTCTCTTATAACTGGAATCTAATGAACAAAATAAACTAATGAGAAAAATAGAAGCAGAGACACGGAGACATGGAACAGACTGACAGCTGTAGTAGAGGTGGAGGGAGGGAGAGATGGTGGAAGGAAGGGGAAGGGATTAGTCAAAGAACATGTATGAATGACCCATGGACATAGACAACAGAGAGGGGATTGACTGGGAGAGAAGGGGGCTGGGTGGAGGGGGGCAAAGGAGGAAAAATTGGGACAAATATAATAGAATAAACAATAAAAAAGAATAAATTAATGTAACTTGAATTAATATAAATTAATGTGAAATAAAACCAGACTAATAATACGCATACATGGTATTTCTAGGTTTGGGGATTACATGGAAGTATCGATCAATTCTTTATACCTTTATGTACTGTCTGAAGATTTTATAACACTACCTTCATTATAAAAGTGTTATCATTTTTAAAAAAAGACTGAGTCTTTTATTTCATATGCCTACTGTACATCCTTAAAAAATAGCTTTGCTAATGTAATAGCTCAGCTCTCATCACGTACGTGAGGTTTTCCTCAATTCCTCCAGAGCTAATGTCTTCTTTGTTTAGTACATAATATCATTAAAACAAAACCACATCGTATGGCAATTAGATGTTTGCCCAGCCCATCTACAAGACTGTAATTGTGTCGGGGTCAAAAATGACACTTTATTCAGCTTTGCCTAACTAGTGCCTAGCACAGTGATGAGTTTTATTAAACTTTGGTTGAGTGAATTTATAAGTTATTTTCATCTTCTCTAAATGTTCCATGCTTGGGAAAAATAACTCATGGTTCCTTTTATATGTTACCAAATACTTGAATGGATATTGAAATCTATCCAACAATTAAAATGTTTATTGCCATTTCTGACCCCTTGGATTAGTGCAGCGCAGTAGAATTTTCTGCAGTGGTAGTTGTTATGAGCTTGAAATGTGGTCAGCACAGCACTGGGTGTTTGCCAGTGTGTAAACACCCCACAGAGTAACCTATATTATCACTTTGAGTCTTTTAAAAATGCCACAGACAAAGCTTTATCAGCTTCTTCCCTCAGTAATTCAGCTTTTAAGCCTGAACTGACTAAAGATATAGTAAAAAATAATCTCGTCAAGAACAGATATTGATAGGATAATATTTTCTTTAAAAAATCACAAAAAGGCCTTAAAGTTCAGTAGCTGAAACAGCCCAAATTGATTTCGAGCTGTTTTTAATAACCTTTAAAATTTCACTTGTTTTTTATTTATTGCCTTTTATTTACTTATTTAAAAAATAAATAAAAATTCACTTGTTTTATGTTCTGTTCCATTTTTAAACATTTAAATATTTTTAAAGACTCTAAGAAAATAGGATAAAAGGTAAGCCTTTAGACCAATGTCACTTATATCACAAGTTCTTAGGAATTTTGTTTATTTTTTCAAAGATTTTATTCATTTATTTTTACAGAGAAGAGAAGAGAGGGAACAAGAGAGGGAGAGAAACTTGGATGTGTGAGAGAAACATCTATGTGCACAGTACCCAATCAGGGACCTGGCTCACAACCCAGGCATGTGCCCTGACCAGGAATCAAACTGGCGACCTTTCAGTTTGCAGGAGGACGCACAACCCACTGAGCCACACTGGTCAGGGCTCTTTTATTTTTTCTTTAAATTGATTGATCTGAGAGAGAGAGAGAGAAGCATCAATTTGTTCCACCTATTCCACTTATTTATGCATTCATTGGTTGATTCTCCTATATGTCCTGACCAGGGATCAAACCCAAAACCTTGGCATATTGACATGATGCTCTACTCAACAGAGCCACCAGGCCAGAGCAGTAGTTTTTTCAAGGAAGTTTATGAATTTAAGTGGGAAGATATTTTATGCAGCATGATGTATTTTTACTGTAAAATAGACATGCTAATTTATTGTTGATAAATAATCTTTATTTTAACCTCTCCTTAGAAAAAGTTTTCCTGAGACTATAGAGCCATTCTGTTAAAATAGCTAAGCACAGTTTGCAAAACACATATATATTAAACTATTAAGCACAAAGCCAATCAATGTCAGTTTTGTTTTTTGGGTGATGGGGAAGGGGCATTTTTGCTCTTTTCCTCAAAAAGAGAAAACAAATCTCTATAGAAAGTGTTAATTTATTCAGAATGCTTGATGTCTTTTCAAGGTTTAGTACTTAGAAAACAAATTTAACTGCAGAGAAGTTTTCACCTGGTAAAGTTGATAAGAAGAGGACTAGAAACTTGATGGTGTAACTGAAGCTCTACCATATATATGTTATGTACTTGTATTTATCGAAAAATTCAGAAAACAACTGGCAAGTATAAATTTTAGAGTTTGAATTTAGAGATACTATTAAGCCAAGGACCTCAAAAGAATTAGCTAACCAACTAGCCTCACAACGACTAAATTTTATAATTCACATTTATAATACATTTTCTTTATTAACTGTAGACTTTTTGAGTAAAATGAGATCCATTTTTCAAAGGCATAATTTGTGAAGATAAAGTAAGAGTCAAGGGAAGTACAGAATAAAAAATAAAGAAAATGAAATTTGTTCTCTACCTGACACTCATGATTTGGACCTATGTACTACATCTGCTGGAGTTGCTTAATGCACCTGTTCATACAGGCCTGGGTTTGAACCTTAGGTCCAACATTTAACTAGTATTTGTGGACAGATTCTGTGCTTTAATTTCTCCATCAGTAAAATGTAATCATCATGACTTTCTATATAGAAACTATTTAGAACATTAAGAACTCAGTAAATATTAACCTCAATAAAAGCAAGGTTGGCTAATATTAGGAGAGCTTTTTCTGAAATTCCTAATATTCTGTTCTCTTTTAGTTTATTTTTTAAACGTTAATCTCAATATATGTGATCTTCAATAATATCTTTTATGATTTTTTAAATATAAGCTATAGCAACATAATCAGGGCAGTTGTAAGCCTGCCGAATTTTAAGAAATTGCTATTATGAGTCAAACTAAAATTTTACCTATACCATAGAAGTGTCTAAGAACATATGCAAAAATAATTATGAGCAATAATTAACAATAATAGCAAAAGTAACCATTTACTACTAAAACACAGTAGCAATTGTTAATATTCTAGTATAACTTGAAGTTGCTAGCAAAATTCTTATTAAAATTTGAAGTTTTTTTATTAGAAATAAGAGAAAAAGGAAAAGAGGAAATCAGCATTCGACTCCAAAATTCTTGATCCATCGTAGACGATGAATCACAGGAGGGAGTCAGTAGCGACACCTGGAAAAAGGAGAGAAAGCAGACCTGATCTCCAGGGCCTGCAGGGAGCAGGGATTATACGGAGAGCTGAGCCCAGATGGAGAGGGTGACCCAGAGGGGCTTAACCAGCAGGAGGACCCATATGTTACTTGGCAGCAGGGAGACAGGAAAGACGCCCAGTCAGGGACCCTAACAATCCTGTGAGCAGACAATAAATGGAAATACCAATTGGAGTTAAATAGATCCAAGTCTAAATCTTGTCCCAGCTATTTGCTAGCAATTCAACATTAGGCAAGTTTATAAACTCTCTAAACTTCATTTTCATTACTGAAAAATGAAGATAATAATTGTAGTTTCTTATAGTTTTGTTGCATTAAAAAAGACAACATCTGTAAAATGATTATCACAATTTCTGGCAGAAAGTAAGTTCAGTAATATTATTTGAAGAGAGATCTTTAATTACTGTAGATAAGTAGATATTAATTAAGCAATTAACTACCAGGGAGAATCTGTGAGCTATCAATTGACTGATAGCTCTAGACAAAGTCATTGATTAAAGATCTTATGCCTTTTCTCTTTTGTTTAATCTTGGTAGTTTTTCTTAGAATCTTTTTTTATTTTGCTTTGTTGATCTTTCTCATGACCTCCTCACCCAGGAGTCAGCCATGGTAGGAAGTGAGGTCGTACTAAAAATGTCTATGTGCTTCTGAAACTCAGGGCCAATCTCTACTTGTTGCCTCATTTAGAAATATCCCTTCTGTCCTAACCACCCTAATGAAGACTTCTGCCTTAAGAAAATACTATAGGCTTTGCAGGCACCGGATGCAAGACGTCATGCCTATAACAAGGTAAGTCATATACATAACCACATTCAAGGTAATTGGCAAATAAGCATTCTTCCCAATAAAGTTATCACTTATAGTTTCGTAGACCACTATGCTATAAGCTATGAAAAGGATGTAAATATGATCCATAAAATCTGATATTTTAAGTGTGCTTTAAATTATGTTTAAATCCCTGGTGGTACAATACAGAAATGAAGGCTGCAAAGAGTACAACCTTTAGACTGTGCATCAGAAGTCTAAGTCACTGAAGCCTCTCTTGACCTCTGTTTCCTCCTCTGAGAAATAAAGCAGTTACACCGGCTGATCCGTTAGTTCCACGCTAAACGCCACTCTGTGTTTGTATGGCTGTGGTGGGCACTTAAGGAGCTAAAGACAGTTTAATTAACAGGTACATTTGTCTATCAGAATATAAAAATAGATCATTTTAGAAAGTAGCAATGGTGGTCTAAGGAAAGATATTAACAAAGACTGCCCTTGTAAAGTATATCAGTAAGAAGGTATAGAATGGTAAAAAAAAATTAGGCCCAAGCACCTTGTTGTGACATTGGTAAGTCACCTATCTGCTACTTTTTCATTCACTGATTGAAAATAATTTTGTTAGTTTATTTACACCTAGAAATTAAGTATTCATTTCTTCAAGTCCATTGCATATGATCCTCAAGGGGAAAAAAAGGGAGAGATGATTCATCTGTAGCTTCCTCTGTTTTTAGTAGATGTCAGGAAAAGTAATCAGAAATTGGATAAATCAATATGATATTTGTATGCATTTCCTAGGCCTTCTCTAACACAATACCAAAAACTGCATGGCTTAAACCAATGAAAGTTTATTGCCTCACTGTTCTGGAAACTGGAAGGTGGAAATCAAGTTGTCCCAGAACCATGTTCCCTCCGAAGGTTCTAGGAGAGAAACTTTCCTTGCCTCTCCTGGTTTCTAGTGTTTGCCAACTATCCTTGACATTTCTTTGCTTGTAGACACGTCATTCCAGTCTCTTAGCCATCTTCACACCTTCTTCCTTCTGTGCTTCTGTGCTCTGATTCTCCCTTTTTGTGAGGACACTAGTCGTATTGGATTAAGGCCCTCCAGAGTGAATTCATCTTAACCTCCTTAAATCTCAAAGACCCTAATTTCCAAATCAGGCAATGCTTTGAGATACTGCAGTTAGAACTGCAATGCACCTTTTTCGGGGGACAGAATGCAGCTCATAACAATATATTACCCGCTGCAAAATTTTGTCAGGGACCAGGAACTGAAAAAACATCAGCGAGTGCTGCCATCACTTGTATGAATAAGATACAGCTAACCAGAACCATCAAGGAACTTAGGGATACTGATTAAGATGAATTTTTGCCTAGCTGGCTGAGTCAGTATTATGGCAATAAAATATTATAGAAATAAATATCCATATTCATAATAGCTTGAACTTTTTTAGATTTTACTAGTTTTCAGACACTGTTCTAAATGCCTGACTGGTATTAATACATTTAATCCTTTCCATAACCCTGCAAAGTAAGGACTATTATGATCCCCATTTCACAGTTGAGAAAACTGAGCCAAAAAGAGATTAAGTAAATTGATCAAAGCTCTACAACTATTAAGTGGCAAAACTAGGATTTGAACCCACGGAATCTGGCTGCAAAAGCTGTACTATTAAGCACTATGAATGGTGACTGCATTTATATTCTTGTAGCGAAGGAAGACTTATCACCATGAAATGCCTTGAAAAACAGATGGTCTTTTATGCTTATCAAAGATCAAAATGTGAACTAGAAAAAGTGAAGGACTGAAAGGTTAATTTTTTAAAGGGTGGATTGATATATTTAGTAAAAAAGATTCCACTACTTATGGTTCTTATTAAGCAAATCTTATTAAGAAAATAGACCTGACCATCCTTTTTATATCAAAGATATTAAAAGATCATTGCGTTATAATGGATGCTAAATAGGAAGGAGGGTGTCAAGCACCTGAGAAATAGGCCACTAAACTATTGGTATGTAAATATGTTATCTGATATCTAATTTTTATAAGATCTCTATTTAATCATAAATGTAAACTCTATCTTTCAATCAGAAAGCAACATGTACATGTTATAATGATGAAAAAATATGTTTCCTAAAAATACTAAGTGAATTTTGTTTTTAGTGGAATTTTATTATGCTAGAGAACACTTCCCTTTGGCCAAACATTTATTATCCAGTACTCTTGGTAAAATAAAATTATTTTAAAAATATTTATATACTTAAATATAAATATGTAAATATATTTTAAGTATTTATATTTATATTTAATCTATAATATAAATATACATATTATATAAATATATAAATATTTTTAAATTTTATTTATGTAAATATTTTTAAATATTTTTTACTGTTGTTCAAGTACAGTTCTGTCCATTATCCCCCACCACTCGCCCCTCCCCCCACCCTTGCCTCACCCCTTCTTGACTTTGTCCGAGTCCCCACATATGTTCCTTGACCACCTTTCCCCTGTTTCCTCCTGTCTTCCCTTCCCCCTCTCCTCTGTTCAATGTCAGTTTGTTCTTCACTTCAGTGTCTCTGGTTACATTTAACTCGCTTATTTGTTTTGTTGAATAGTCTCCACCTATAGGTGAGATCACATGGTATTTGTCTTTCAGTGCCTGGCTTATTTCACTTAGCATAATGCTCTCCAGATCCATCCATGCCATTGCGAATGGTGGGAGCTCCTTTCTTTCTGCTGCCTAGTATTTCACTGTATAAATGTACCACAGTTTTTTGATCCACTCATTTACTGATCGGCGCCTAGGTTTCTTCCAACTCTTGACTATTATAAAGTGTGCTGCTGTGAACACTGGGGTACATAAGTTCTTTTGAGTTGGTGTTCCAGGATTCTTAGGGTATATTCCCAGCAGTGGAATTGCTGGGTCAAAAGGCAGTTCCACTTTTAATTTTCTGAAGTAATTCCATACTGTTTTCAACAGTGGCTACACCAGTCCGCATTCCCAACAGTGTACTAGGGTTCCATTTTCTCCACAACCTCTCCAGCACTTGTTGTTTGTTGATTTGTTTATGATGGTCATTCTGACTGGTGTGAAGTGATACCTCATTGTGGGTTTAATTTGTATCTCTCTGATGGCTAGTGATGTTGAGCTACCTTTTATATGTCTCTAAACCCTATGTATGTTTTCCTTGGAGAAGTGTCTGTTCAAGTCCTTTGCCCATTTTTTAAATGGGTTGTTTGTCTTCCTAGAGTGGAGCCGTGTGAGTTCATTATATATTTTGGAAATTAACCCTTGTAAGATGTATCATTGGCAAATATATTTTCTCATATGGTTGGTTCCCTTTTCATGTTGCTGATGTTTTCTTTAGCCATGCAGAAGCTTTCAAATTTGATGAAGTCCCATTTGTTTATTCTTTCCTTTATATCCCTTGCTCTAGGGGATATATCATTGAAAATATTGCTGCATGGAATATCTGAGATTTCCAAGCCTATGCTATCCTCTAGGACTTTTATAGTTTCACGACTTATATTTAAGTCTTTTATCCACCTTGAATTTATTTTTGTGTATGGTATAAGTTGGTGGTTGAGTTTCATTTTTTGCATGTATCTGTCCAGATGTCCAAACATCATTTGCTGAAGAGGCTATTTTTCCTCCATTTTATGCTTTTGCCTCCTTTGTTGAATATTAATTGACCATAGAGACATGGGTTTATTTCTGGGCTATCTCTTCTGTTTCATTGATCTATGTGTCTATTCTTATGCAAGTACCAGACTGTTTTGATTTCAGTAGCCTTATAGTATAGTTTGATATTGGGTATTGTGACCCATCTAATTTTGTTCTTCTTTCTCAGAATAGCTGCAGCTATTCAGGGTCATTTATGGTTCTATATAAATATTTCAATTGTTCTATATCTGTGAAATATGTCATTGGTATTTTAAAAGGTATTGTGTTGAATCTGCAAATTGTTTTGGGTAGTATGGACATTTTGATGAAGCTAATTTTTCTGATCCATGAACACGATATATGCTTCCATTTATTTGTGCCTTCCTTAATTTCTTTCTTCAGCGTTGTGTAGTTTTCTGAGTACAGATCTTTTACCTCCTTGGAAAGGTTTATTCCTAGGTACTTTATTTTTTTGTTGCTATAGTGAATGGGAATTTTTCCTGATTTCTGATTCTGATTATTTTGTTGTTGGTGTACAAAAATGCCTTTGATTTCTAAATATGTACTTTGTATCCCACTGTTTTCTCAAATTTCCTTATTAGGTTGAGTACTTTTTGGTGGAATCTATGGGGTTTTCTATGTACACAATCACATTATCTGTAAACAATGACAGTTTTACTTTCTCCTTTCCAATTTGGATGACTTTTATTTCTTTTTCTTGTCTGATCGCTGTGGCTAGGACCTCCAATACTCTGTTGAATAGAAGTGGTAAAAGTGGACACCCTTGTCTTGTTCCTGATCTTAGTGGGAAAGATTTAAGTTTTTGCCCGTTGAGTATGATGTTGGCTTTAGGTTTCTTGTATATGGCCTTTATTATGTTGAGGTATGCTCCCTCTACTTCCACTTTGTAGAGTGTTTTTATCATAAATGGGTGCTGTACTTTGTCGAATGCTTTTTCTGCATCAATTGATATGATTATATGATTTTTGTCTTTCTTTTTGTTTAAGTGATATATTACATTTATTGATTTGCAAATATTGTCCCATCCTTGCATCCCTGGGATAAATCCCACTTGATCATGGTGGATGATCTTTTAAATGTGTTTCTGGATGAGGCTTGCCAATATTTTGTTGAAGATTTTAGCATCTATGTTCATCAGTGACATTGGCCTGTAGTTTTCTTTTCTTGTGGTGTCTTTATCTGGTTTTGCGATTAGCATGATACTGGCCTCATAAACAGAGTTTGGGAGTCCTCCCTCTCTTTGAATTTTTGGCATAGTCTGTGAAGGATAGGGGTTAGCTCTTCCTTAAATGTTTTGTAGAATTCTCCTGGAAAACCATCCAGACCAGGGCTTTAGTGTGCCTGGATATTTTGATTACTGCTTCAATTTTACCACCTGTTATCAATCTGTTCAGGCTTTCTGCTCTTCTTTGTTCAGTTTTGGAAGATTGTATTTTTCTAGAAATTTGTCCATTTCACCCAGGTTTTCAAATTTCTTGGCATATAGTTGTTCATAGTCATTTCTTACAGTCCTTCGTATTTCTGTGGTATCAGTTGTGATCTCTCCTCTTTTGTTTCTTTATTTATTTAGGTCCTCTCCCTTTTTTTCTTGATGAGCCTGCTTAAAGGCTTGTCCGTTTTGTTTATCTTTTCAAAGAACCAGCTCCTGGATTTATTGATCCTTTGAATTGTTCTCTTAGTCTCTATGTCATTTAATTCTTCTCTGACTTTGGTTATTTCCTTCCTTCTAATCACTCTGGGCTTTCTTTGTTGTTGTTCCTTCAGTTCTTCTAGATGTTGGGTTAGGTTGTTTATTTGAAATGTTTTTATCTTTTTCAGATAGGTCTGTTCCACTATGAACTTCCCCCTCAGGACCGTCTTTGCTGTGTCCCATAACTTTTGGACAGTTTTGTGTTCATTTTCATTTGTTTCCAGAAAGTTTTTGATTTCTTGCTTGATCTCATTATTAACCCATTCATCATTTAATAGCATGCTATTCAGTATCCATGAGTTTGAGCATTTTTTAGTTTTTTCCTTGAGGTTGGTTTCCAGTTTCAGGCCCTTGTGGTCCGAGAAAATGCTTGATATGATTTTAATTTTGTTGAATTCGTTGAGGCTTAATGTCCTACCATGTGGTCTATCTTTGAAAATATTCCATGTGCATTTGAAAAGAATGTGTATTTTGCTTCTTTGGGATGAAAGGTTATATATTTATATATATATATATATATAAAACTTATATATATATATATATGTAAAACTTATATATATATATCAGTTAAGTCCATTTGATCTAGGACATTGTTCAATGCCACAATACCCTTTTTGATATTTTGTTTAGAAGATCTATCTATTGTTGACAGATGGATATTAAAATCCACTAGTATAAGTGTGTTGCTGTCTATATGTTTCTTGAAGTCCTCCAGGATTTTCCTTATATATTTCGGTGGTCCTATGTTGGGTGCATATAGGTTTACAATATTTATGTCTTCTTGATGGATTCTTCACTTGAGTATTATGAAGTGTCCTTCTGTGTCTCTGTTTATGGCCTTTGTTTTGAAGTCTCTTTTGTCAGATATGAGTATTGCTACCCTGGCTTTTTTTTCCTGCCCATTTGCTTGGAATATTTTTTTTCCAGTACTTCACTCTCTGTCTATGTAGGTCTTTCTTTTGAGGTGGGTCTCTTGTAGGCAGCATGTGTGTGGGTCATGTTTTCTTATCCATCAGGTACCCTATGTCTAATGATTGGAGCATTTAATCCATTAACATTTAATGTTGTTATTGATAGGTACTTATTCATTTTTCCCTCTTTGTTCCTGTGATCCCCTCTCTCTCTCTTTCTTCCTCTTCTTATAGTAGTCCCTTCAGCATCTCTTGCAGTGCTGGTTTGGTAGATATGTATTATTTCAGCCTTATTTTGTCTGGGAAACTCCTTATTCCTCCTTCTATTTTTAATTGAGAGCCTTTCTGGGTAGAGTAGTCTTGTTGCAGGCCTTTGCTTTTCATTACTTGGAATATATCTTATCATTCCCTTCTGGCTTGTAGTGTTTCTATGGAGAAATCTGCTACTAGCTTTATCTTTGTACCCTTATATGTTACTTCTTGTTTCTCCCTTGCTGCTTTTAAGATTCTCTTTGTCTTTAAAACTTGGCATTTTAATTACTATGTGTCTTGGAGAAGGCCTGTTTGAGTTCATCTTGATTGGGACTCTCTGTGCTTCCTGAACTTGTGTGGTATTTTCCCTGTCCAGGTTCGGAAAGTTTTCTGTCATTATTTTTTAAAACAGGGTTTCTATCCCTTTCTCCTTTTCTTCTCCTTCTGGTATCCCTATGATTCAAATGTTGTTCCATTTCATGTTGTCTTGTATGTCCCTTAAGGCATCTTCATATTTTTTTAGTCTTTTTCCATGCCACTGCTCTACCTGGTTCTTTCTTTCTACCTTATCTTCCAGCTCACTAATTCGGTCCACTGTCTCATCCAGCCTGATTGTAATTCCTTCTAGTATATTTTTTATTTCAGAAACTGTATTCTTCATTTCTTCCTGGTTCTTGTTTAAGGTTTCTGTTTCCTTTTTCATACTGTTGTATTTCTCATTCATTTCCTTGTAGTTGTCTCTGAGTTCCTTGAGCATCCTTATCACCATTCTTTTGAGTTCTATATCTGACAGTGTGCTTGCCTCCATTTCATTCTGATCTTTTAGTGGGGAGTTTTCTATTCCTTTTGATTGGTGGTTCTTTGTTTGTATCCCCATCTTTGGGGACTCTTTTTGTTTGGTTCTGTGATTCCTGATGCTCTGCTTTGCCAGCTGTCTTTGTAGTGTGAACTTCTGTGTGGTAGCAGTTCTGTTGGACGCTGTGGTGTGGTCTGTTTGATCTTGTCTGGATGTTCTAGGTTTACCCTTTCTTCTGTTTGTGTGATGTCTCTTCTTGCACTTGCACTTTTCCTGTTGGTGGTTCCTTTGTTGGTGGGTTCTCTCCTCCTGCAGGTTTACTGGTATTCACAACTCCTGCCTTATGTTATATGTGATCGGGGGCAGGGCAAAGGTGAAATGGAGTAAAACAGTAGGGGAGTGTTCTATGGGAATTAAAGTACTAACAAGTAGGGAACAGATAGGAGATCCTTGGAGAAATACTGCATAAGAGAGATAATTCACCCAAGTAGCCACTTTTTATAAAAGGTGAAAAAAAGAGATAAGACTCTTATGGGGGCAGGGCGTAGAATGTGAGCTGATTTCAAAAAGCAGAATGCCTATGTGGGGTTAGATGATGAGATATAGTGAGAGTAAGTGATAGAAACTTGAGGTAGTTTGGGAGAAAATAAAGTTAACCACAATAGTAATAAAGGTCAGGAAGAGAGTGAAATGGGCCAAAACCCACGTAGGGATTTAGAACAACAATAATAAGACAAGCAATATTTAATTGCTTGTGTGGGATTTGTAACAATAATAATAAGACAATCAATATTTAATCTGAATAAAAAGAATAAAAATTAAAAGACCAAGAGTAATATGTTATTGGAATACCTATTCAGTGTCAAAAGAGAAATTAAAATCTAATAGGAAAGGCAGAACAGGAAAACTAGACAAATGAGGAAAGCAAACAAAACAAAGAAAACTAAACATGAGAAGGAAAAATTTTAAATATACAAAAAAATAAAAATAACAAAAACAACCAAAACAATAAAATAAAAAATAACATGCAAGTTCTGAAGAATAACAAAATGAAATTTTTTCTCAGTTGTTGGCGTTAGCCTTCTGATCTCTCTCTGGATCTGTGTTTGGTCCTTTCAAAACTCCAGGTCTTATTGTCTTACACTTGCAAGAAAATAAAAGAAGGAGAAAAGAAAGAAAAAAAGTCTCCTGCTGATTTGAAACCTACCAAAAGGGTTCTGCTCTCATCCTTGATACCACAGGCAGAGGGATTTGGGCTCCGTTTCTTGTTCTGGGTTTTGTTTTGTTTTGTTTTGTTTTTCTCTGGGGTTCTGTGAGGATGGGGGCTGTGTCTGGGCTGCTGTTTTCCCTGGTTCCCAGCCTCTAGCTGAGCCCTCAGAGCGCTGCAAGGCCCACAGTGTCCTGTGTGTCAGACCGGTGCCTTCAGTCCCCCACAGTGTGCAACTCTTTGATTAGTCCGTGAGGTGTACCGAGTGGGGGCCACTTGCACCTCTCCTCCTCACTCTGCAGGCTTGGGTGCTGCGCATGCAAAGTCCTTTTTGGGAAGTTTAGTTCCCCTATTAAATTAAGTCTCTCTGGGCACTGCTACCTCTTTAGCCCCAGTTGTCCTGCATTGATGACTCTTTGGGGAGCCCTTATTTGGAGTAGCTCATGTCCCTCCTTCTCCTTCAGTCAACCACAGGGCACCAGAGGTCCTTGCACAACGACTGAGAGCCTTTTGTTTTTAGTGAATTACCCTTGTTTGCAGGTGACCTTTCCTAACAATCTCTGGGATTTTCACTCAGCCCAACTCTGACCAGTCCTGGAGCTATCTGGCTCATGGTCAGTCACAGGCCTTCTCTTCTCCCACCTCCAGGGATTGCCCAACATCCCAATTTCTCTAGTATTGTCCCAACCAGTGGTGCACACCTGGTCTGTGTCTCCCACTGCCCAATGACCAGGTCTCTACTGGAGCAGGTCTTTCACTTCCCTGCTCTAGCAGGGGAGGGAGCTGGCAAGTTACAAGTGCTAAACCCACTCTCCTCCAAAGCTCCTGCAATAGCCGAGGTGTCTGGGACAGGGCCGGGACCACCCTAGCTGTGTCCATGGCACAGGACCCGGAGACCTTCCTAACAGCCTACAAAACCACCTTACCATCTGTTGTCTGTCATCCTCAGTAAACTTTGGCTTCCAAACTTCGAATAAACTGGGATTTCATTGGCTGATCACTCAGTTCTTCAGAAGTTTGGCTAGGTGTCCCCGTCTGGTGCACAAGCAAGAGGGTTTAGCTCCCAATTACCTCTCCGCCATCTTCCTACCTATATATAAATATTTCTATTAACATATAAACATTACTAATTGTTGATTTAAATATTTCTTTTAAGTGGTCTTTAAAAATAGAGGTATCATTATAGCCTCAAAGCTTTAAAGACATTAATCAAATCTTAAAATTGCAATTACAACTCTGTTGAACTTTTACCTTGTTTAAAATTTCCGGTTGGGCCACTATTTTAAGACTAAACAAAAATATGTTAAGATATAAAAAGCCTTAGCGCTGATCACGTTAGAGTCAATTTTTAGCCAGTACACTCAAAGGTTATATCCGTGACCGGAACTGAGAGTCCCAAATGTGCTGAATCGCATGTATTCTCCTTGTAATCAGCATTTATGCCTGGTTTCTTTATTCTGCTTTGTACATTGATGCATTGCCAAACTGCTGTGTTGTAATTTAAGACAAACTTAGGTTACGTTTAATTGTACTAACCTTTTAATTTCATTGCTGTGTCTGTGGTAAATGGTATACAACTTTTTACTGTAATCCTATTAATATTATTTCAGACATGTTTTATAAGCCATTATAATGCATGTATAAAAGGTAAGATTTACAATAGAAGGTAGTTAAATTTTGCGCACAACAATAATGCGATAGGCAAGGAGAGGAATCTCTCAATGGCCATTGACTTTGAAGGCATTGGGACATTATTGGAGATACTATTTTTAGAAACTGGAAGGAACATGTCAAAGTCACGAAGATAGTCATAATATTTTCCTAGGTGAATGCACATAATAAGAGATATTTTTAGAGAAACTATATCTAAAACCCACAGGTACTTTCCGAGTTATATTCTAAAGGAAACACAATATTGTACTCTGCATATTTCTTTTATAGCTCATTTGTAAGTATTTTATTATTGCATTGTCGACTTTTTTAAACATGTAGATATGTTAAGAAAGTATTATAAAATAAAACTGATCATTGTAACGTGACTACATTCCCAGGGAAGCCAGTTGGTGATTTCCTGACTGAAACAACTTCATTGCTTGATCCCAAACAAATACCACTTTGTTTTATGTCAGGAAAAAACTTTTTGTTTCATTAATGTTAAAGGCATGAGGTAATCACATTAAAGTCTTATTATGTAAGCCTTTATGTAGATAAAAAAAAAATTTCAGTAAATGATGCCTTTGTTTATAAAAGTTTTTTGTCAACTAGAAATAAAGGTCAGAATATAAAAGTGTGTTCATAAGATATAATAGCTGGTCTGGATATCATTTGAGGTTTGGAGTCTTTTATTTTTCTCTGGTTGATAGCAGATATAGCTTGAAAATATAAACTGAAACAAGTCTTAGGGTAATTTTGGGTCAGCAAGGGGAACAGAGAGGGGAGGCTATTTTTTTAAGTGAGAAATTTAATTGTGGTAATATTATAATCACTGGCAGATTTAGCATTCTTAAGTGCGTAGTTTTAGAATAAATTGCCAGGATACAAAAAGATTTTCATTAGTATGGGTAAATCTGTGGCATTATAAAGTAAAAAAAAAAAAAAGCGCTTTTTTAAAAAGTAGTTCTAATTACTACTTTTTTAAAGTCTCA
>PVJD01010648.1:0-51923 GCA_004026545.1 Mormoops blainvillei
GCCTGAAAGAATTGCAGTAGCTGTTCTATCTGCTTGTTTACGATTTGGAGAAAGCATGTTTGTTCTGCATAAAGCAGTAGAAAGAGATGATATGACTAGAGGCCTGTGGGCTCCTCCTCCTTGGGCCCTCTAGGAAACCTTTGGTTTTTGACCTGCCTGACAAATGTTTAAATGTCCACATGTACAATCAGATAATCCTCCAAATGCCTTTCCCCTGGTCTAACTCAATTCAGATAACTGTGTTTGTCTGTGAGAAACCCTCAGAGAAAACATTCAGGCCAAGTGATCTCATGCCTGGATTTTGTAAAACAATATGTGCACAAGACCAGAATTTATATGATCACCGAATATGTGCCATTCCCAAATCCAGCGCCAGGGTATTCTCCAACAACGTGGCTTCTTTGCCACATCTGAGTCACTTCTTAGGCCTGAGTCCAGGACAGCCTGCAGACCCCTGGCCACCACACAGGCCGCATAAGGAAGCAGTTCTGGACTATTTCTAGGAATGGCGTCTTTTAAAGTTATTTTACACTTATCTCACCCATTTTGCTATCCCAGATGGTTTTTAAAGGAGGGCCAGCAGGGCTGAAAGTGATGTTTTATTTTTCCTCAAAATAATTTCAATTTTCTATTGTGTCCAACTGAGAGAAAAATCAAAGACGTGCTATGGCGATAATGCCTGACAACCCCTGGGGATATCGGACTAGTCTTTTGGGGCAAAATTCTGGAAATTTATTTGCTGTTTTGGGGGATTAGCTGCCTTTGTGCCCCTGTTTGAGGGGGCATATGGAGGATTAGGACTCTACTTCTTTTCCAGAGAGATTGAAGGCGTAGGAAAAGTTGTTCTGGATTGAATCTGTGACCACCAACAATTGATAGTAGCACTTCCGAGTGCTTGAGTTTAGTAGATAACATTACTGTGGTTGAAAAGCTTTGACATTATCTTCCCAGTTGTCACTTCTGGAAGGGCCACCTTCTGCATGGTATATAGGACCCACATGTGTATTTTCCTATTCAGGAGTCAGGGAGGGTTACTGCTCTGTACCCTGCCTCTGGAGAGAAGGCTACAGTTCCCAGGTAGGCCTACTCAGAAAAGTGCCTCCTTCTGGCATGGGCTTTCCAGAAGGAGGCACATCCAATATGGGGACTATGGCATGACACTTCTTAGCCCAAACTACCCTCCATGTTGCCTGCTCAAATACTTCTTTTGACTTTATTATATGATCTGAAATCCCACCATTGAAAATTCATTCAGTTGATAGGTCTCTTTAAGAGTTCAAAGAAGAATGAATTGGGGGCTAGAATGCTCTTCCAGTTTCCCTTGTTGCCTTATTAACAGACCCTATAAAAGTCAGTTGACACTTTTTGCAGAAAGCTTTCCCTTCTGGACGCTGGGCCTGCTATGGGGCCTCCTGGTTTCGGCCTGCATTGTTACTTCCTGTCTGTGGATAGCATTCTGTGTCAGACTCCCTGGCAGTCGGACCTGTGTATGGTTCATGGTTGTAGCTCCACTAGGCCTGGCATGTAGTATTTATGTTTGAATGAACCCCAGTATCTCGAACTGTAAAATGGGGATGCCAGTGGTAATGGTGCCCTTCTCAGGGTGTCTGGGAGCATGAGATGAGGTGATCCACATCAATATGTTGGTCAACTGTAAAGAACTGTGCAAACGGAAGTCATCATAATAACTTGTTGGAAGGCTGAAGAGGAGTCCCAAGAGGGACACGACAAACCTCACCCTTTTGAATATTTTTCTGGGACCAGTTCTTTGTGACCAAATTTAGAAGCCACTACACGCAGGACTTTGCTCTGTCTTTATACCAAGATTCTCTACCCTGTGTATAGCCAGAAGAGGTGTTCTCAGGGTTCATCTTTTTGTAGAATAAATAACCGGAGCTTGGAAAATCAGACACTAATCTTCACAGAATCTGGTGGAGAGCTAGTTTGCTAGATAATTGTAGTAAATATTGAGGTTAAGGGCTTCAGGCAAAAAGAAACAAAAATTTACTTCTTATCTATCTAGACCATGATAGGGAGGGAGACTGTAAATTATAGAGAAGATGCCAATTGTTTCTTCCTCACTCGTATCTCCTCCTTAGAGAATTTGCCTCCCCTCCCAGCTATTAGTTCACAGCTGTTTGAACAGGGATAGAAGTTCAAGCCTTCTCACCTTTGAGAAGTAAAGCCAGTGCCATTTGGGTAGTCAAGTTTGAACAGAGACACTGAGAAAGCGTGTACGTTGGAAATATTAACAGGGAGTCTGGGTTGGGCTAGCCTTGAGGCCCCCATACACATCTAAACAAAGATAGCCAGATAAGGTACCTTCGCCTTGACCTGACATTTCACCAGGCCCTGTCTAGATGTCAGGGTCAACTCTTAGAAAAGGGTATTTCATTTAAAAGGTAGCTAAAATACAGTGGGAATGGAGAGGATTAGAAAGTAACACACCTGTATTTAAACAAGATGGAAGAAAATGGAAAAATTAATGGTGCTTACTTATGGTAGAGCCAAAAGAGGTTTCTATAGGTCCTGGAGGGACTTTCCGGGCTGCTTCAAGTTCTTTAGAGACTGATGATGCTGGTGCCTTATTATATTCCTTAAGTTGGCATGAAAAATCAATTGCCTGAGGTAAAAGTCAATGTCCTATAAATGGTGGAAATGGAGGCTAAAAAGAGAAAGGACTCATATGCAAGACTGAAACTGAGAAGCTGAAGAAAGCAGTGACGAAGGAACAGGAAAAGTTACTCTCCAAGCTTGTCACCTGTGGCATTTAGTTTGGCTGCTATCTGGAGCTGGTGGGAAGGAAGGCTTTGATGGAACTGGCGGGCTCAGAGATGGCTATGACCACGTGACCCATTTACAGTTTCCTAAGTCATATTTATAACTGGGTTTTGCCTATTTGGAGATAGTATTTGTCTTTGAAAGGAGGGAGGCATAGGAGATCTGGATTGCTCTCACATTGGAAGCATGAAACACCATGCTGTACTTACAAGACTTGACTGTGATGTAGCTTTAAATTCCAGGACCCCCAAAGACCTCTGCTCTATGACTATGTTTTTATTATTTCTGCAGACAGAGCTTCAGAGGCCCTCCTCTTATAGTCATAAGGCTCTAGAATCCTCATTTGTACTTGTGTTTCCTTTTCTTTTGCTTGTCCTAATCATTGTTTCTTTTTTTTGGTTTATATATTTTTTTCATTTTTGCTTTGTTTTTCTACTGACCTCCTTTTTGCTTTTTAGAAAATTTCCTTTTAGAGTTTTTTCCATGTTTAAAAAGAGCTGGTCCCCCAGATCCTGCAAGCAGAGGAGAAGCAGGCGGCCGTCCCCTCCCCCGTGTGCCTGCCGTGCGTGCCTTTGGCACAGTCGCCACACTGGGTGGCGGTTCAGGCACCGAAGCTTAGAGCGAGGTGAAGAGCTTCAACGACTATAACCCTGAGGCCATTTGCAAAGAGTTCATTCTGGAAGTACAAAGTTTAAGTGAATGTCGATGTCTTCTTATCTCAGATTCCCATTTGTTGTTCATTTAAATGATAAATACATCCATGTATTGCTCTGATCTTGTACAGGCTGAACTTGGGATCTGCCTGAACATTTCTGATCCTTGTCCAAGTCCACACAATTTCCAGTGATTGCCTCCTCATAGCTCTGTGCTGTGATCCAAGGTTCTTCTTTACTTGCCAAACCGTATATTATGTGGAGAGATTCGTGGTACTGGTGGTTTTCTTTTTGGCTACTTCTTTACTTTCATAAATAAAAAATAAACTATGCAATACTCTTAGGCGGTAGGTCATCAAATCTATCCATCTTCTCTTTAATCAAATGCTCAACCAGGCCCAGCGCTCGATCCTGGGGGAGGGGGGAGGTGATGACAATCGTAGAAATGGTGACAACAACTTACCTGCTCTCGTGGTGCTCACAGCCGTGCACTGGCATCATAAAAAGAGGTGATAACAGGGCTAAGGGGCAACCGCTAGAGGCCCAGTTGGTTACCAACCTCAAAGAAGGAGACTGAGTTATTCAGAACTTTACACTTTATTACATCTTCTTGCAGGCCATTCTTGACATCATTGTTAAATTTAAGGCCATTTCTTCTTATGCTCAGCAATGATGGAGACTTTTGCTCAGCATTCCCCTAAAGAGAACTCTACATGTATTGTAGTCTAGTAGCAATCAGGCTGCCCTTTTCTGTTTTTGTTTTTGTTTTTTTAAATTCCATCATTTATCTCTTGAAGGTCTTATTTGTCAGGAGTTCCTGCAGAGCTCATTGATATTGTCAAGCATCTAACTTGTCCCTAAGGGGTTCTCCTTGACTAGAGAGAGGATAGAGCATTAGGATACATCTGAATGATAGTGAACAGCACTTGAAAAAGATATTTTTAGTTTTCTGAGGGGAAAGATTATGTTCTGTATCACATGCATTTTCTTTTGGACAATGCATTTGTGCAGGTGGACCGCTAGGTTAAAGGACCTAAAAAGCCCTAACAAATATTTGTCATTGGCAACTAGCACAACCCCAAATCACGCTAGGGTTTGTACAGCATCCAAAAGGAGTTTAATGCCTGACCTTATCAAAACAAAAGGTGTCATTATCACAAGCAGTGCTGTTGTTACAGTCCTGTGTTCCCAATGGCCTTTGTCTAGAGGAGCGACTGACTCTATGTGCATATGCACTTAATAAAACCTATACTCTCACAATGTTATGTCTCGGCCTCTGTGCTCTGTTTGAATGCTCCCATCTCGTTACTTCTGGAGGAAGCCCTCCAGTACACCCAATAAAGCTCTTGCTTCTACCTGGTCACAGCATTTGGGTCTTTGAAGGCAGCTGCTCCGCAAATCAAAAATCCCTGTTTTCCTAAAGAATTCTTTGTACACTCTCCTGGCTGCCTGATCCCTAATCCGATTGGACAGTAAGTCCTACATGTCTTCCTTTGTTGTATCTCTTTCCGTTGTTCCCTTCTTTCTTTCTCTTTTAACACCTTTACCTGTACTTCTATGAAAACTACCTACCTCCCCATAGACATGATTAGGCAATTGAAATCTTGGGAAATAGAACATCAGACCCACTTTCGTGATTGTCTTTTGGAGGACATGAGAGCAAAACAATGGGCGTAAGCACCGCCAGTCATTCTGGGGCGTCCAGTTTTCGTTTCACCTGCAATTTGCAAAAGAGACCAGGACCAAACTTTTGGACACGGGGAAGCAGTGTACCTCTACAGGTCTGAGGAAAGAGCTAAACCTAGGCAGAAATCGTTCCACATTCCTTACAACACATTCCCTCTGCAAACACCATCCGTGGCTCCCTACTGCATTAAGTATGGAATCTAAACTTCTGAGCTGCCTTTCAAGCACTAACATCTATGAGATAAACTAGTCTATTTCTTGCCCGTCTGCCTCAAAATAGATTCTCTGTGCTTTCCTGCCTTTCCTCTTTGGCTTCTGCTATTTCCTCCACCCGAGATGCCTTCCTTCTTTCTGCCTGGCCAGTCCTCAACACTGATCACCTGACTCACTCACCCATGACACTTTAAAAAAAAGAAAAAGAATGTGGCAATGAGACCCCACTGCAAACCTAGGGGTCACATCTCTGACAGGAAAACCCACCTCATATCTTTCTTTAAAATGCATTGGGAACCACTGGTCTGTCTAATCAGTTTATGCTCCATTCAAATCCCACTTCTTCTGGGAAGCCTTCCCGGGACACGCCAGGGAAGAAAGTCCTTCTTGCTTGCCACTGTGAGGGCACTCAATGGTCCCTGACACCCATAGCCTGACACACCTCTGTGTCAGCTAGGAAGCTCTTAGGCTACAAAACCAAGTCTTACCACCTTCTATCCTCAGGCCACTAGCACAGTGCCTTGCCCACAGTAACCTTTTTTTCTTTTTCTCCAACTCTCACCTGAGGATATATTCACTGATTCCAGAGAGAGAGGGAGAGAGAGAAACACTGATGTGAGAGAAACATCGACTGGCTGCCTCCTGTAGATTCCCTGACCAGGCATGTGCCCTGACCGGGGATCAAACCTGCAAACCTTTGGTCTATCGGATGATGCTACAACCAACTGAGCCACACCGGACAGGACCCATAGTAACCTTTGTAAACATTTACCAATTGTTGGCCCCAGACTGGAGGGACAGGCGTGACCAAAAATAGATACGGAACATGTGGGGGGAGAAAACCGAGGCTGGGACCCAAGACGGGGTGTGGGGGCCCCAGAGACTTCTCCAAGCAAAGGGAAGCTGCAGGAAGGCAGAGCAGAATTGCAGAGGAGTTTGGTCTGGTCCAGGTGAGTGGAAAACAGGGTCCTCAGAGGTAAGGACAGGTGGAGCAAAGGACCATGAAGGTGCCGAGGGGCCACAAGCTGCATTTCAGGGGCTTGGGGAGGCAGTTTTCAACTGCAGAGAGGCTGACCTCTGACCCAGGCAGATAACTCGAGTCCCCAAGGGTCCAAAGTATGGAAAAGGAGACCTGAGACTTGGATAGGGGGCTGGAAGTAAGGTGAAATGCAGTCAAGGGGCTTTGCCAAGATGCAGTTGGAGAAGGAATCCAGAGTTTGAGGGGGAGGAAACATGCCTGCCTCAGAGATACAGATAAACCTGAGTCATATTTCAGTCATTCATGAGTTACTTGAGTACCAGGCTTAGATATTAATTGTTCCTTTTATTCCCTTACCTAATTCCCGAGTAGGTAGGCCCTTTAAAATGGCCGCATGTACGTGCTGTGCAGGAAACAGGACAGAGAGGGCCTGACAACCTGACGGCCCAGGACCCTGTCTGCTGAGAACTGCCTGTTCTCCCACCGAAAGGAGGACTTGCCTGGGCCGGGTCAACCTGGCAGGAACCTTTGAAAAGTCACCCAAAGAAAACTCTACAAAAGAGCCTTCTGTTTGGGAACAGGCCTGGGGTGCCTGTTTGATCACAAAGCCTTCCGTTTCTGTGAGTCCATAAGTGAGAGATAGTTTTTAAGCAGAGGAGCCGGCTCTTCCCGATAACGCGGTCAGGGAAACGTCCCCTCCCTCCCACAGCTGGAAAGGTCCTCCAGCCAGAACGTTTAACTGGAAACGAAGTCAGAAAGCTCAAGCAGTCTGCTGGCCCCGGGGTCCTCTCACTAGATGGGCGGGTCCCCACTCCGTGGAGACCCTGAGGCCTCTCCACTCAGTGATCCGGGGGCCCTCGCAAGGAAACCACTCAAATGCCAGCATCTGTGCCTCCCTCGTACCAGGAGCCTGCGACGTAACAACCCTTCCCTGAATGCCCGTGGTGAGCGAGCCTTGCCACTCTGCACTGAGCTCCCTTCCATGCCAACCCTTCCAACCCTGTGAGATAGGCATTCTGAGCCAATTTGTATTATAATACTGATTTTAGAGGGGAGGAAACCAAAGCACCGAAAGGTTAAACAAGGTGCCCGCTGACATTTGGGGGCAAGTGGAAAACAGAGGCTTCCATTCCAGGGCTGTCCGATTCTCCTTAATACTAATGATACCAGCTAACACGTATTGAGCATCTATTACCTGCCAACCATTGTTTCTTGTCTTTATTTTTATTGGATATAACTGACATATAACATTGTGTAACTTTAAGGTGTACTTGTTGATTTGATACATTTATATATTGTAGTATGATTACCACCATAGTGTTAGCTAATACCTCTATCATCCCACCTAATTATCCTTTTTTTTTTTTCTTTTTGTGGTGGGAACAGTTAAGATCTGGTCTCTTAGCAACTTTAAGGTTTATGATGCAGCCTTGTTGTCTAAAATCACTATGCTGTGCGTTAGATCTCCAGGACTTACTGGCTGCAACTTTGTGCTCTCAACATCTCCCCAACTGCCCCAGTCCCCAAGTGCTGTTGTAAGCATGCCGTGTGTGCCGACCTGCAACAGTCCTACAAGGCAACATTACTCCTCTCAGTTTCCTCCTTTAACTTATGAGTAAACTGAAGTACAAATAGATTAAATAACTCATCTGATGTCCCAGCATTACTTGGGGTGGCTGGGTATGAACTTAGACGAGTGGTCTGGGCATTTCACCCTGGGAATCCTGAGTCTTCCTATTCTTGGCTGCTGGCAGGAGGCACCACTGAGTGGCAATGCAGGACACACAGTGCGATTGTAAATGGAAGTGTATCAAGAATGATGACTGAAGTATTGGGGATCCTAACAGAGATGCATGAAAACACGAGGGTCCCCTAGTAGGATGTGCAGGCGTAGAAATAGGCCTTGCTCAGAGGGAGGGGATTTAAAGTCGGAGCAGACAGGAGGAAATGCTTAGCTCACGGTGGCTAGTGAAAAAAGATAGCTAAAGAGCCATCTACAGTATGATCTCAATGATTTAGAAAGATGCATAAAATGATAAAAAAAAGTTTATTTTTAAAAAGGATTTAAAAATTTTTTAAATTCAAGCAACAATAAAGAAAAATCTTCCCACTGTCATACATACTTCCTGATTCAGGGTAGTTCAATAAGGACTTCTGAGCATGTACGGTGCCAGTGGCTCAGTGGCACAGGCACCTCCGCCTTGCCCTGCGAAGCCCGCCTTCTGGTGCCACTGGCTGGGCTGTGAAGTCTTGTCTCCACCCCCACCCCCATCCTGGGACAGCAGCCCTACCCCAGCCTGGCTGAGCACATTTTGAAGAAGGCGGAGGTTTATATTGTGCACTTCCTACCATCTCCTTTCTGCAGTCTACTCCAATCACCCAGCCAAATTCTTGGCCTAAAGACAAAAAGTACATCTCTCCCTGTTACTCAACATACAGTGTTCCTTAAGGCCAAACAACTTCATCGCTAATCATTAACTAACAACCTTGAACGTAATTATCCTTTCCCATGAAATCAGTGTTATATATGTACAAAGAAAAAAAGACTTACTGCTTTTCAATCTCAATCCTTCTCCCCCTCCCCCTCCCCCTGTTCCTCTTCCTTCTCCTCCTCCTTTTTCTTCTGCTTACTTTTGTAACATAAACCAGTGAATTTTAATATAGTAAAACATAAATTCATTGATTTGATTTCAGACCATACATTACAGCTAACCTCTAAAAAAGTACCATTTGTTGAGTTTGGGTGTTGTATGAAAGAATACCCACAATTATGTAGAAAGGCTGTTAAAATGTACTCCTTTTTACAACTACTTATTTATATGAGCTTGGATTTCTTTTATATACTCAACCAAACAACGCTGCAGCTGCTTGAATGCAGAGGCAAATACGAGCATCCAACTCTTCTAAATTATACATGAGGAGACTTACAAAAATATAAAACAATGTCACTCTTCTCGCTAATTACTTTTTTTCTAATCTTCACTCAAGGACATTTTCATTTGCTTTTTTAGAGAAAGAGAGGAAGGGAGAGAGGAAGAGAGAGAGAGAGAAGCATTGGTGTGAGGAGAACATCAATTGGCTACCTTTGTACGTACCCAGACTGGGGAGTTGTACCCCAATGGGGGATCACACACCTCGGGACCAGGGGTAGCACACACACGTGCCCATGCTCAGGCCGGGGATGAACCTGCAACCCAGGTATGTGCCCTGACCAGGAATCGAACACGCACCCTCTCGGTTGTGGGAGGGAGCTTCAACCACTGAACCGCAGCCAGCAGGGCTCACGACTTACTCTGTGGTTTGGAAAAATATGCTTTTTTAACTGAGATAATAAACTTCACGTAACATAAAATTCACCATTTTAACTATTTTAAAATTTATAATTTCATGGCTTCCAGTGTATTCACAAGGTTGTACAACCATCACCAATAATTTTGGAACATTTTCATCACCCTTCAGAGAAACCCTATACCCATTAGCAGCCACTCACCATTTCCCCTCCTCCAGCCTCTGGTGACCACTAACCTGCTTTCTGTCCCTGAAGATTTACCTTTTCTGAACATCTTATATAAACAGGCCCATATAATATGTGGCTTTTGGTTTCTGGCTTCTTCCACTTAGCATAAAAATGTTTTCACCGTCCAGCTATATTGTAGCATGTATCAGCATTTCATTCTTTGGGGGCTTAAGAGTATTCTGTTGAATGGACACACCACATTTGGCTGGACATTTTGTTTGTTTCCACTCTTTGACTCATGAAAAAAGCTGCTCTAAATATTCATGTGCAAGTTTTTTGTTGCACACCTGTTTTCAGTTCTCTTGGGTATATACATAGGAATATGTTTAACTTGTCGAGAAACTGCCAAACTATTTTCTGAAGCAACTGTATCATTTTACAGTCCCACCAGCCATCATTTTACAGTCCCACCAGCCACATACGAGGGTTCAGGTTTCTCCACATCTTTGCCAACACTTGTTTCCCCTTTTGTTTTTTCAAAATATATTTTATTGATTATGTTGTTGCAGTTGTCCCCATTTTTCCCCCTTTGCCCCCCTCCTCCCGGTACCCTCCTTCCCTCCAGCAGTCCCCCACCTTGTTCATGTCCTTCGGTCGTGCATACAATTCTTTGGCTTATCCATTTCCTGTACTGTTCTTGACGAAATTGGTATTTTTTCCTACCAATTATGCTTCTTAATCTCTGCACCATTTCCCCCATTCTCCCCCTTCCCCCTACCAGCAGATAACCCTCCAGATTCTGTTCCTGTTCTGCTTGTTTGTTTAGTTTGCTTTTTTTTAGATTCAGTTGTTGATAGTTGTGAATTTGTTGCCCTTTTAATGTTCATAGCTTTGATCTTCTTTTTCTTCAGTAAGTTCCTTTAACATTTCATGTAATAATTGCTTAGTGATGATAAACTCTTTTAGCTTTATCTTGTCTGGGAAGCACTTTATCTGCCCTCCCATCCTAAATGATAGCTTTGCTGGATAGAGTAATCTAGGTTGTAGGTCCTTGCTTTTCATCACTTTGAATACTTCTTGCCAGTCCCTTCTTGCCTACAAAGTTTCTTTTGAGAAATCAGCTGACAGTCTTATGGGAACTCCTTTGTATGTAACTCTCTGCTTTTCTCTTGCCGCTTTTAAGGCTCTCTCTTTATCTTTAACCTTTGGTATTTTAATTATGATGTGTCTTGGTGTGGTCCTCTTTGAGGCCAACTTGTTTGGGACTCTATGTGCTTCCTGAGCTTGTGTGTCTATTTTCCTCACCAAATCAGGAAAGTCTTCTTTCATTATTTTTTCAAATAAGTTTTCAGTTTCTTGCACTTCCTTTTCTCCTTCTGCCACCCCTATGATTCAAATGTTGGTATGTTTAAAGTTGCCCCTGAGATTCCTAAGCCTATCCTCATTTTTTTTTTTCATTTTTTTCTCTTCTTGCTGTTCTGATTGAGTGCTTTTTCCTTCCTTGTGTTCCAAATCATTGATTTGATGCTCGGCTTTATCCTCTCCACTGCTGGTGCCCTATACATTTTTCTTTATTCCACTTAGTGTAACCTTAATTTCTTTCCTTCTGTTTTTGCCATATTCAGTGAGTTCTTTGAGCATCCTGATCACCAGTGTTTTGAACTCTGCATCTGATAGGATTGTCGTTTCTGTTTTATTTAGTTCTTTTTCTGGGGTTTTGTTCTGTCTTTTCATTTCAGCCATACTTCTTTGTCTCCTCAATTCAGCATCATCCCTGTGTTTGTTCTGTGTATTGGGTAGAGCTGCTTTGACTCCCTATATTAGAAAAGGCACCTGTAAATTGTGTGGGGTGGAGCCTTAGTTAAGTACCAGGGCTTGGCAACCCATTTTGCGGCTTTGTGGCTCTGTGTGGGGGGAGGGCTCTGAGAGGGGACAATGCCACTACCTGGCTTCTGAAGTTTTGCCAGACACTCACCCATTTTCCAGTTACTTCACCCACTTCCTGTATGTGACTGGCACCCTTCCAGCTTTTGCTCTGGGGGTGAATCCCAGAGTGGGTGGGTTTGCATAAGTTCTAAGTCTGTGCGGGCCCTTTATATAGGCTCTTCTGAAAATCTGGCAATTTCTTCTGCTACCTCATCCCCCACTGATTTTTACAGCCAGAAGTTATGGGGATCTGTCCTCGCAGTGCAGGACCCCTCGGCTGTGTGGTCTGGCCCCGGGCTGGGATTGCTTGCTCCCAAGGCATCACTCCCAATTTTTATTCACTACACATGAGTGTGGGACTGCCCAGTCCTCTGATGCTGCCTCCTCTCCAAGCCACACTGTATCTCTGCCCAGCTCTATAACTCCACCCCTCCTACCTGTCCGGATGAATGTGGTTTCTTTAAACCCTTCATTGTTGGACTTCCATACAGCTCGATTTTCTGACCGTTCTGGTTGCTGTTTTGAGATATAGTTGTAATTCTCTCTGAGGTTGTGTGAGGAGGCGAAGTATGTCTACCTATACCTCCATCTTGACTGAAGTCTTTTTTTCTTTTTGTTTTTTATTATAGTCATCTTAGTTGATGTGGAGTGGTATCTCGTTATGTTTTTTATTTACACTTTCCTAATGACCAATGATGTTGAGCATCTTTTAATGTGCTTATTAGTCATTTGAATATTCTCTTTGGAGAATGTCTCTTCAGATTCTTTGCCCATTTTTAATTGGGCTGTTCATCTTTTTGTCATTGGGTTATAAGAACCCCTCATATATTCTGAATACTGGACTCCTATCAGATATATAATTTGCAAAATTTTTTTCTATTCTGTGGGCCATCTTTTTTACTTTCTTGATAATGTCCTTCAATGCACAAAAGTTTTAAATTTTGATGAAGGTAGTTTAGCTATTTTTATTTTGTTTCTTTGGAGCGCTATATCTAAGAATCAATTGCCAAATCCAAGCTTATGAAGATTTATTCCCCTGTTTTCTTCTAAGAATTTTATAGTTTTAACTCTTACATGCATGTCTTTAACCTATTTTGAATTCATTGTTCTACATGGTGTGAGGTAAGTGTCCAACTTACCCTTCAACTTGATAGTTTCCTATAAATTGGTTGTGACATATTGACTGAGGAGTATCAGAGAACTTACCACCTGGCAAATTATTTCATCCTGAGTTTATCTCAGTGGGGGATATATTCTAACATAAATTCTCTCAAGATATAAATAAAATGAAACCTGGAAATGAATCTTTTTAAAACATTTCCTTACCATCCAACTGCCATATAGATTGTTTGGTTAGATTACTTTATTAGAAAAAGTGGCCAACAGTTAAGTCATTGGCCTGCCTAAGGCTTGGACAATAAACTGTGAATAAGAAACCATGTTTGGTTCTCTCATTCAACCACTACCTGAAATGGCCTGTGATAATAATTGAACCATCATAACTACACTTTATATTTTGCAAAATGCTATAAACTATTGCTAGTAATTTCCATTAAGATTTGTGAGATTTGGGGTTTAAAAAAATAACAAAACTGTAAAGTCATTAAAACTCAATTTATGTGCATGAACAACTATTACTAAATGGCTTTATTTTGCAATGTAGAGAAATGAATACATTTTCTCCAGGTGATCTCAAGCTAGCTGCTTGAAGAACACAGTTAAATGCGCAAACAATCTCTAACATTAAAAATGTTAGCAGGTCTCTGGCGTTGCTACCTTCAGGCATTGGCAAATTTCCTTTGCTTACAAATGTCATGAGCTTGGAAGCTTTGGGAAGTGTTCTGGGCTGAGAGAAAGAGAAGAAGCTATGCTTCTGGACTGTAGCCAGTTCCAGACAAAGAATAAGAAAAATTTAACAATTTGTTTTGTAAGTTTGAAATGTTTCTCCTGAATTCCTTTTGTGTTATCAGTAGACATCGAAGTTGCTTTTTCTTTTGAGGTCTCTGAGGTTAAAATGCACTTTAAAGAATTGTTTATTTTTGAACACGCATATCATATTGTCTTTCATGCTATGCTGAAGTGGCTGCTTTCTATCAGGTCAAAGAAAGTTCAGGTTCCTAAGGGAACTTTGCACTGACAGAATCCCACTTTGGAAGTCACAGAGATGGTTTCTGATGTCAGCTTTATTTTTAGGGTGTGTTTATTGATTATTTTTCCCATGTTAATTTTGATCCCATCAACAATCAATAAATGCATTAAGAGTTGCACTAAAACCTTATTTTGACTTGAAGATCAATAATTCCATTAGGATTTGAAGGCCTTATCTGGTTTACAAGGTTACAAAAGTTTCCAAAGTAGTATTTTGTATAACTGCAAAAGAATAACTCGGAAGAAGGTGAAATTTCCTTTTATTTGTTATTAAGTTGAAGTAGCTAATAAGGTAATGCCTACCAGGAATGCTGATTCAGGTCACTGGCGCCTTTCACAGGTCCTCATAATAAGTGGCAATGATATTTGATTCCACTCAACCTGGGTGAACTTCTAAAGAGAGTCTCCCAACCTCTATCAGCACCTGGGTCATGAAGTCCTTCCCAAAGCCTGTTCAAGCTGACATTTCTCATTTGGCTGGAAAGCATTCAATAGTGCCAAGATTTATCAGCACTATCTAATGCTGGTGTAGTCTGAGTGATTGAGACAGAAGTTGGCATCTTCGTTTTCTGAAAGCCTGTCCTTGGCTTAGATACCAAGGAAGGTAAAACTGGGCCCAACTCTACAATCTGGTGGCAAAAGGCAGGTTTTAACACTGGTCTTTATAGTTTCCAAAAACTGGAGTGAAAGGGCCTATGGCCCTTCCCACTCACATGAAGGATAGTCACAGTTACCGTGCCCCAAGAGGAATCTGACCACTTGTCCCATGTTCACTGCCTCTGAGGCCGGCACAACCTGCCATGTGTTATCCAACCTAGAAAACTTGGGGTCACCCTTGGTCTCCTTTCCTTTGCTGACCACCCAGTGGGTGCTGCAAGCCTACCACCGCCAACAATCTAGGTCCTCACCCCCACTCTTCTGGAAGACAGCTCTCTCCATCCCTGGTCTTGCTCTCATCCTGTCCATCTCCTTACATAGCAGCCGGAGCAATCTTTCTAAAACAAGGTCTGATCCTTCCTGAAATGCAAAACCTTCAGTGGCTTCCTGGGGACCGTGGATGAAACTTCATGGGACCTTTGGGCGGGGGGGCCCACTAATATCTACCCTCTCCACCAGTCAATTGCTTCTCCCCTCTCGCTTTTCCTCTTCGTGTGTTGCGCTGTGTGCTCTCGGTGCTTTGGGGGCCTTTGTGCGTGCAGCCTCCTTTGTCTGACTGAACGGAATCCTACCTTGTGTCTTGTGAATTCTTTCCTAGCCTTGAAAACAATGTCATAGCTCCCAGAGAACCTTCTCTAACATCTTCCCCTTCCGCTGCTTGTTTTCAGTGCTGACGGGCTCCTGGGGCACCTGCTCTTACCTTTAGCCCAGGAATTTTCCCGGATCCTTCTCTCTCATCCCCTGGGTGCCTACAGACGACAGGGTCAGGCAGACCTTGTGTCCCTAAGCTCAGTGCAGTGCTCAGTATTGTGTGTTAGATGAAAACAATCTATTACAGCTACTTCTTTAATTCTGGTCCCACTGGCAATCAAAATATGCGTTGATCTCCTCTGAACTACATCCATTCCTTGGATTTTAGGAATTTTGAGTATGAAGTCCATGCTTATTCATATGTGTATTCCTCTTACACACAGCAAATGTTTACCAGAATTATTGCTGGCTTTTGATAGCACAACCATTTCTCCTATCATGGTTTTTTTCCTTTTTTAATTGAGATATATTTCACATGCCATAAATCCACTCATTTCAAGTATACAGTTCAGTGGTTTTTAGTATATGAAGCATTGAATAACCATCACCACAATCTAATTTTAGAACATTTCTGTCACTCCCAAGAGGAAATCATAACATTATCAGTCACTCCTCACTTCCCCCTACCCCCAACCTCCACTCCAGCCCTGGGCAACTGGTAATCTATTTTCTGTTTCTATAGGTTTGCACATTTAGACATATTTATAAATGGAATCATACATACAATGTACAGTTTTTTGTTACTGGCTTCTTTCACTTAGTTTCAAAGTTCCAATGCTGCAGCATGAATAAGAACTTTATTTTTATGGCTTTTCAGTAACTGAATGTATATGAATAGTAAAATAAATGTATATATCACTTTTTGCTTGTTTCTTCGTCAATTGATGGGTATACGGGTTTTCACTTTGGGGCTATTTTGAAGAATACTGCCTAAACATTTGTGTATAGGTTTTTGGGTAGATGGATCTTTATTTTTCTTCAGCATATATCAAGAGAGGAATTTCTAGGGCTTATGGTAACTGTTTCATCTTTTGAGAAAGCATTAAACTTTCTCAAAGTTGCTACACCATTTACAATCCTGTAAACAATGTATGAAGGTTTCAGTTTCTCCACATCCTTATCAACATTTGTTATTATCTGTCTTCTTTATTTTTTTCATACTGGTATGGGTAGTGTGGTTTTCATTTGTGTTTCCCTGCCAACTAATGATGTTGAGAATCTTTCCAGTTGCTTATTGACCGTTTCCATAATTCTTTGGAAAAGATATCTGTTTAGATTCTTTGCCTATTTTTAATTGGGTTGTCTTTTTATTATTGACTTATAAGAATTCTTTATATATTCTGGATATAAATCCCTTGTCAGATACATGTTGCGCAAATATTTAAACCCATTCTATGGTTTTTCCTTTCCCACTTTATTAAGGGTGTTCCCTTGTCACACGGAAGTTTTTAGTTCTTATGAAGTATAGTCTATGGGGTGGTTTGTTTTTTTTTTGGTTACTTATTATTTTGGTGTCATAAGTAAGAAATTATTACCTAACCCAAGGTCTTGAAGATTTACTCCTATGTGTTCTTCTAGGAGTTTTATACTTTTAGCTCTTACATTTTGGTCTATGACTCATTTTGAGCTAAGAATTTTTTTGCATGCTGTGAGGTAGGGGTTCATATTAATACTTTTGCATGTGCATGTCTGCTTGTCCCAGCACCATTTGTTGAAAAGACTATTCTTCCTTCATTGAAATGTCTTGGCACCCTTTTGCAATATCAGTTGATGATAAGTGTGAGAATGTATTCCTGGAGTTTCAATTTTATTCCATTGATCTTATGTCTATCATTATGGCAGTACCTCCTTTTTTTGATTCTCATATCATTTTTTTTTTAAAGTATAAGAAAGCTATGTCACTGGAAAATTGGGAAGAGTGGTCTTTTTGAACTGGGAGAAAATTCTTTTTGCAGGAATATGGATATCAAGTGGAGCACCTCCAATATGTTAGGCATTATAGTGGAGATCTTCATATACATTATAATAACAATCATATAACAGTCATAATAACCCCATGTGAGAGGTAGTATGATCCTTACTAAAGGCAAAAGAACTAAAATTTGGAGAGGTTAAGTGACCTGCTTAAAATTATTTAGTAACTAATGGTGGCAGAAGTAGAATTTTTACACAGTCCCTAGGATTCCAGAGGTCATTTCTCACCATATATCTAGTGAACACAAAATGCATCTGAAGGTAGTGTAGGGACTTGAATTCATTAACATCAAACATTTTTCCTCATGACACTCTAGAAAATTAAATCGGCACTTATATAACTTTTTATATAAGACAGTTATCTACCAGTAAAATGTGAAAGAATCTTTAAGAAATCACTCGTCAATTCTAAAAACTAGTTTTATGATTTATTTTAATTTCATGGCTTATATTGGCCTCATCTATATGATAGCAAAAGTGACTGAATGTTATTTTGTATAACTAGCATAGCACAATGCCATTCTGTTGGAAGAAAAGCTAGAACTATCTTAACTGTGTAGATTGGCCTTGTCCTTAATTCTCGTTTTCATTGAAGACCTTCCCAAAATTGTTCTCGCATGAACAGAGGTCATAGTTTTCGAATGAATTCTTTGTAAAATAATAGAAGATTTAGAATTGAGAAAGATTTGTGAAGTCAATGAAGAAATGGCTTTTTTTTTCTTTTTGGTATCATTTGCTTAAGAGGAGCCTCCTTTATTTTTCTCTTTTCTTAATTGAGGGTACAGAGAATATCCTCTGGGTCCCAGAGTCTAGGTGGAAGTTAAGTTCAGATAATGCAGTTTTAGCCATGGTAGAAATACAGACAGTTCTGTTATCTCTTGTTAACTTTTTACCCTCTCTGCTCTACAAGGCAAGAGTATATTGCTTCCTCTTAATGAAGATGCTGCACCTAGCAGTTCAAAATGTCCAGTGTTTCTTATGTAAGAATTTCCATGATTCAATTACTCTTAGAAGTTGGTGCCAGGAAAAAGTTTGCCTAACTTGAGGAACAACTATGATTTTCTTACCAGATCATAAGAACTACGTTATTCATTGTATGTCATTCTTACCTTGGCTCTGGAAAGCCCAGAGCTAAATTTCATTCTCAGTGCTGGTAAACCAGGACCCTACTGAGAGGATCTCCTACCTTCTTTTGTTACTTAAAAAAACAAGTCACCCCAGGGCCATTTGGAAGTAGGCAGAATAATTAATAACATTTATTATTTGTATTATTAATAGAAAATATTACATCTTCCAATTCTAGCACTATGCAATAATAGGGTGCCAGAGAATTGGTAGTTTTACAGATATACAAGGTCTGTCCAGAAAAAATTGACCTGTTGTTAACAAAATGAGAGTGGTTTGCGTGACATTGATGTAACCTGGCAGCCAAGGAGAGTGGACTGGAATGCACATGTGTGAACAATGATGACTTCACTGTACTGGTCAGTGGGGGTGGTAGACACCATTGAATGAGCATGTGCACTGTGTGGCCATCGCGTTCAAAATGAGCAAGTAGAGCATCGAATCTGCATCAAATTTTGTGTTAAGCTTGAACATTCCTCCTAGGAAACTATTCAGATGATTCAGAAGGCTGCAGCTATAGGCAACTGGTGATTGGCAGCTTTATCATGACAACTCACCTGCTTATGCATCATGTCTAGTGCAGAGTTTTTTGGTGAAACATCAAATCACCCAGGTGACTCAGCTTCCCCTACAGCCCAGATTTGGCGACCTGCAACTTCTGGCTTTTCCCAAAACTAAAATCACCTTTGAAAGGGAAGAGATTTCAGACCGTTGATGAGATTCAGGAAAATATGACAGGGCAGCTGATGATGACTGGGAGAACTCTGTGAGGTCCCAAGGTGCGTACTTAGAAGAGGACTGAGGCATCATTATCCTATGTACAATAGTTCTTGTATCTTGAATCTTCATCAATAAATGTCTCTCTTTTTCATATTATATGACTGGATACCTTCTGGACAGACCTCATACATCCTATGCTTCTTGTTTCCAGGAAGAGGACTGGCAAAGAAAGTAAAAGGAAAAAGTTCTTTATAGGCAAGGTTTTCAGATTGGAGATTAGGTCTTTTTAGTCTGATCCAGATTAGGAAGAAGTATCCTCTTCACACTGGGGAAAAAAAGACAGTAGTGTCTTCAAATTCTCATCTTAGCATTGCTACCGAATCATGCTGACTATTTTCCACATTTTATTGTAGGCACTAATAAGGGTAATAGTAAAACAACCTTAACTCTTAGAGATTTTCACAGCAACACATAATTCATGACAGAGAAGATACATCCCCTGAAAGCACAAGTCAGGGACCAGATGCACAGCACCGTTGTTATAAAGGGCTAAAGCACAGTTTCTCTGGGTGGTTTTATGCCTGTCATGAATACCGTTAAGGCAGTTAATCCTGCAAGCTTCTCTGTATTTTGTACCTCTTCTGAGGAAGTTTTGTAATCCAGGAAAATGTCTGTAGGTATAGATTTGGAGTGAATAAAGATCCAGTGAATTGAATTCGCCAGTTTTGTTATAAGGAGCTAAGGTGTTGGAGAATTTGCATGCAAATTATAAAGTAATATTGCAGTAAGACACTCTCACTGTATGGAAATTTCCACCTCACTTCAGAGGTAAGCTCATTTGGATGAGGGCCAGATGTATTTGTTTATGGTAGTGGTGACATAATAGGAGGAAATGAACGGAGGACCTTCTTGGGTTGAGTTTAACCAAAGTCACGTGGAGTCTAGTTGTAGAGGCAGGAAAGCAGAGTACTTTAGAAGTCAGTGGCAAATTAAAACTATTGCTATTGCATTTGTAGAAGAAAGGAAGACCAAGAAGTAGAGACTGCGGCTAGAAGACAAAAGTGGCCAACAACCGTCAGCTTTTACCAGGACAGAGCAAATTCCCAAAGTTCTGAGTGTTTATTTTTTTCATGTCTTAGTCACAGTATATTTTGAGGGCCATGTCTCTCTTTGGCTCTTTGTCGATGTTGTCCTTAATAGATGTGGGAGGTAAAAAGGAGCCTTCTCTATCATTGAGATTTTCTTTATCAGGAGCTCATGGCCCTTCATATATGACTTCGTCCCGCTGCTCTCCCATTATGTGGTTACTGAAAAACCCTCTGTGCCTATTGGTATTTGTAATATCTGTTCTCAGTTGCAGACATTTATCAGATCCTCATTCATCACATAGCCTAGCACTTTGGTAATGGGATTTCAGTAAAGACAGAGAAATTTCTTTTGTACATACAGGCTTCATTTTTATCCTTGACTGAAAAACTGCCAGGCGGTAGCAGAAACTGAAACATGATGTTACTGTCTGTTAGAGACTTTAGCCAGGCCCAAAGGATGTCTTCCTTCTCACATAGATCAGAACACTGATTTTAATAGAGAGGATCCTTTTGAATCAGTAGAGCCCTTCAAGTTTTTGTGCTCAAAATTGTCATTTTTCAACCCATACTTGTCAAGGAAATGGAGTCTTATAATTTTAGATGGCTTCTTTGTACAATTAGGTCCATGGAATAAAAAAGAAGAATGATAATTTTAAGAGACTGATTTTTCACTTGACCACGTCGGTGAATTGCAATTTTGCTAGTTTCCCTGAAGAGGTTCTCAGATTAAATCACTTAATTTTTATGTGATTTTTAAAAGACACTGATTTCCAAGTTTGTGTCTAGCATTGAAATTCTATGATCACTGTATAAGGAAATATCATCTCTCAAAATGGGGGGCGGTAGCAGTGGATTTGAGAGGTAGGCTTTTACGAAGATGAATAAGCAAATTTAATCAATGTTCAGTATGCTGACAATCATGAAAATATACCAAATGTGTCTGTTATAAATACATATTTTATTGTGTCTGAATTCTAAGCAGATTCATACACAGAATAGGATACAAAGTGTTCACACATGAAAAATGTCAAGCCCTGTTAATGTAAGTTGCACCAGGTAGGGCATAATGTTCAGGGGACTGAATGATCCACATAGGCAAACAAATTTAGAATCACAACATTTTAGCCAGGCCCAGGGGAATTTTACCTTATGACGTATGCGGTGGCTCATAATTATTTTCTTCCAAGGCTTCCTTGTCATTTGACCAAACTTGGCAGGTTCCCTTTAATTTTTCCTTCACTTAGGCCTGATAGTAAGTGTTTCTTGAAAATGTGGCTGAAGCTGCATTCACAGTACCCCAAAGTTCCTGTTACTGCCCCTCTTTCCCCAGACCTGCCTTTCCAGAGGACAGAGCAGGCACATTCTTCTTGAACTACAGCTTTAAGCCTCTCTCTCCTCTATATTTCCTCCTCTTCCCATCTCTAACTTCTTGCATCCGAATAAGCGTAATTTATCTATTCTTCAGATCCAAATGATCCCTTTCTGGGGATACTTGCTTTGATTTTAGCCCAAATAGCAACAAACCTGGTTCTGAGAAAACTTTTTTGTGTGCGTGTGGGGGGGTGCTTATCCACGCTTTGTTGATATCACAGCACAGCAGAAAGATTCACATGGCTCACCTGATATTTTGAAATTCATTCCAACTGTCGTCTGGGCGACCTGCAGCTGGGACAGGCTGCTGTAGTCCAGGAGCTTCGGCGTTTCCTTCGTGTCAGGATCAGCTTCAGTGATCTTCTGATCCAGGGCTGAAACCTCAGGGACACAATTCTCTCCCCCCTCTCCTTTTCCGGCAGCTTGAGGGAAACACCGCTCACAGGGCCTCTCTGAGTCTGCTTCATCAGATGTGTGCATAGCTGCCTAGCTTCTTGCGGAGCGTCTTGTGGGGGATAATGGAGATGTCCTTGTGCATGTGTGTTTCTGGTGTGGAAATCGTTGCTCAGGGGCGTGTCGTGCCTCTCCGTGATGACCCTGGCCACCTTCTTCACGGTCTTGCTATGCACCCGGCCCATCTTGGCAGGTCCCTGGTGAAAGAGCCTAGAAAACTTTAGATTTCCCAAGTGGCTCTTCTGTGAATTCAATAGTACAAGGTATAAATGGGTATAAAGTCCCTAATTTACACACCCCAATAGGTATTTACTATGTCAGACATTGTGAAAGGTACAAAAACGTAAGGCTCAACTCTAGCCCTCAGAGAGATTAGAATGTAGATAAGGCATCGATTCAAGTTGCATACACATGAAATGTGTAATACCACCAAATAATACAGGTCATCTGTGATGCCCTGTTCAAGTGTCCATATCCATGGGGGCAGTGGTGCTTCTCTTTGTTCACTAATACATCTCCAGCTCCTGAACTACCCCTGGCATACACATAAGTGCTCAACAGATGGATGGAATGAAGTACAGTCTTCTTTATAAGCACAGAAGTAATAAGTACAGTCTGCTCTGTTACCAGCATGTTTCTGTAATGAGAGTATATGTAGCAGATTAGCTCATTCGTGATTGATAGGTAGGGAAAGGATATTAGTAAATTGGGGTGGTTGTGTTTGTTCACATGCAGGTGTTCTCAGCACCTCAAATTTGGCACCATCAGGAGCAGCTGCAAGCAAAACACACAGCAGAATGTGAGTTGTGGAGAGCACATGGTACTATGTCTGATGTCTGTTCACCCCGTGTTCTTTCTCTTGGATTGGTTTGGCTACGAGCTCTAATTTGGAAGGGCTTATTGGGGAGGGGATTGCACCTCTTGTTTGTGCATCTTGTCCTTATCTTCCTAACTCTGCACCCTCAAACAACAAACAACTCTTGTTCCAATCTCTTCATCAATTACTGCCATCTGTTTATAAAGTCCTATATTTATGTTTACTGTAATATTTCTTAGGAGTGTAACATGGCTCATACATTCTTGCTGGTATTTTTTGGGGGGGGTGGGGATGGTTGCTGGGTTTTTGTTTGTGTATGTATGTCTGTGCTGAAGTCCTGCTGTGTAAAGAGAACTTCACTGAGCATCTGGGGGAATACAAAGAGATAAGACTTAGGTCCTGCCTTCAGATAATTGCAGCCCAGTTGAGGAAACTGTCACTGTAACTTGTGCATCAGTCCTGCAATAAGTACGTATTTATATTAGTCTGCTAAGGCTGACATAACAAAATACACAGACCAGGTGGCTTGAACAACAGAAATGTATTTTCTCACAGTTCTGGAGGCTAGAAGTCCAAGATCAAGGTGTTGGCAGGTTTGGTTTCTGTAATGAGGCCTCTCTCCTTGGCTTGCAGATGACCACCTTCCCACTGTATTGTTACATGGTTTCTCCTCTGCACATGAGTGCATCCCTTGTGTCTCTTTAAAAAAATTTTTATTTTTACTTTTATTTTAAAATTTGTATTGAATTCACTGGGGTGACAGTGGTCAATAAAGTTATGTAGGTTTTAGGTGTACAATTCTATAATACATCATCTGTATATTATATTGTGTGTTCACCGCCCCAAGAACAGTTGCTGGTTTTGTAAGTGCTCTGGTTGCAATGTTACATAGATTTTGAGTGGTTTGCTCCTAACCCTGTTTTCCCCATAAACCTTGTTATTTCTGTATGATTTCAAAAATGGGAAGAATGCACACATCCTTTTATAGAAGAAATGTTGTATTCCAAACTTCATTTTTAATAGAGATAAGTGGGACTTGGCTGTGAGAGAAGATGGAATAGAGCATTCCAGTTCTGGCCAGAGCATCAGAAACTGCCATGTGGTTACAGTATGGAGCCTTCTGGGGAGAAGGGAGGATAGCTTTGGCGTTAGCACCAGGGTCCTAGGAGCTGGTAGGTGGATGGTTCTGAGTAGAAAAGTTTTTCAGTAACTCAGAATTTTGTGTCAAAGAGCTTCTAGAACAGGAAGTGGCCTGCCTGAGTGGAGTTCTAGAACCCTTAACCTACAGCTCTGTGCAGATAGATGCCAGTGCAAAGAGGAAACCAAGGAGGAGGCACCTGAAGCCATGAAGTCCTAAATACCAAGAATCAGGAAGGTGGCAGTGGTCTTGAAAAGGGCGGGCAACTGGAAAGAGCTTAGAAGTAAAGAATCAATGCGAACGGCTATTGGCAACGAAGCAGAGAGGCCCCAGATTGACTGCTAGGATCTGAGTTCAGTCGACTGGATACAGATGTCCCAGACAATAGGCTCAGAAGTTGGGAACAGGAGGAAGTCTGACAGGGAAAAAAGGCAAGAAGAGTTTGCTTGGCTAAGTGCCTCGTCCCGACGTTTAAATTACAACAAGGAATATTGTCACCTTCACTCATGGCCACCTAACTGCGCTCTTTGCTCTCCGGGCGGTGGTGAGGAGTTAGTGAGTTTCCTCTCTGGGCAAGCATGCTTTTCAGACTGTTGGCAAAAAACGTCGAACAAATTCATCCCCACACGGTAACTTGAGTGCCAGGGAGGATGTTTCAGGACCCCAAGCAATCTAGTTACAAATACTCATTAAGACTGTTCTCCCTGAGTTTCCTCACCTAGAGACTCGCAGCGCAGGGAAACTTAACGCCTGGAGCCTCCTCTCCAGGCTAGGAAGGTGAGGATGGGAGTCTAGGCACCCCCACTTCGTTGTCCCCGGGACCAACGGACGCACGCTCTTCCCGCCACGGGGCCGGCCTGGGGAACTGCCCGGGCGCTCCAGGGCCCGCTCCCCGTCGCAGTCCGGCCTCTCACCCCGACACCGACTTCGCAGCTCCCCGCCTCCCCCGCCGGGCGGACGCGCTCTCGGCACTCCTGGGACGGTTTCTCGGAACTGTCCCCGGAGATCCCCCGCGCGGCGCGGGACTCCAGGAGGTGCCGACGCCGGGCGGGCTCAGTGACAGGCTCCCAGGCCCCCGGGCCTCCGCCCCTCCCCCCGGGGATCCCCTTTCGCCCACACCCTCCCGGGCCCCGCAGGACACTCCCCTCCGGAGGCCGGGCCTCGTCCGCCCGCCGCCCCGCCCCGCTCCGGGGGAGCCCCGGGCCCCGACCCCTCCCCCGGACGCCCGGCCCGAGAGCGGGACGGAGGCGGCGATGGTGACTGGGCAGCGGCGCGGGGCCGGGTCCTGGGCGGGGAGGCTCGGCGGCCTCTTTCTTTCTCTGCCCCCGCCCCTCTTCCTCCTCCTCCTGTGAGGCCGGCGGCGGCGGCGGCGGCGGCGGCTGCCCGGGTCCGCGCTCTCGCCTCGCCTGCTCCTCCTCCCCCACCCGTGGACCCTCTCCCCACCTCCCCCTCGCCCCCTCCTCTCGCCGCCTCCCCCCCTCTCCTCCCTCCTCCTTCTTCCCGGAGCGGACGGCGGGGCCAGAGACAGAGGTGGCTGCGGGGAGGCGTAACGGAAAGCCCCGGCTTGGGGAAGGCTGCGCGCTCGGAGACGCCGAGCCGGAGCCGGGTGAGTCGGAGCCGCCGGACCCCGAGCGCGCTGCCGCAGCGAGAGCCTGCCTCTCCATCCAGGTGGGGCGGGCGGGAGACCCCTGCGAGGGTGCTGGCGAAACCGTCGCGGCCGGCGAGACCCGACTGCGTGCGCGGCGGCTTGGCGTGAGGACTCGGCTCCGGCGACCACTGCGCCCGCGGGGAAGGAAGAGGACCGGGTTGGGAAGCTGCAGCGGGACGGGTGTTGGAAGCTGGGAACGGGAGGGAACGGCCGCTTCTGCTCTCAGCGCCGCGGCCGCCGGCAGCAGGAGTGGAAAAAAGTTGTGCCTGGAACAGAGATTTCCCGGGAAGCCGGCGCCACCAGCGGCCACCGGCGGCCACCGCGGCGTGGCTGAGCGCTGGTCCTGGGCGCAGCTCGGCGCGCCCGGTACCGTGCCGGGGAGCCTGGTCTGTGGTGTGTGGGTCACGCCGGCCACGGACGTCAGCTGCTTCTCAGACCTGGGCTGCATTTTTGTGGGCAGCTCAGTGATTTGAGGTGCGGGCTGGAGGAGATGGGCGTCGAGGGGGGAAGACCACATCTGGAGTGGGTGGGTTGAGCCCGTGGGATGGGGCTAAGGACAGGGGAAGACTCTGCCTGTATGTTTCTCGTGTTTTCAGGCACAAAGATTCCTCCTCCACCCCTTCCATTCAGCGTTCTAGCGCTTTTTGAGCTCAGAGCAGCAAAAGGATTTTCTACAATCCCGTTCAACTTTTCTTACTTCGGGAGCATCCACGGTCTTTTCCAATGGGAGTAAAGGGGAGTGAGGACAACGTCTTATCCCCCACCCCCATCCTCGCTCCCATCCCGGGCATTTCCTGTATTTCCCATTTTCTGTGCTGTGATTGTGTGCGTGCCTGTAGGTCGCTACCAGTGACCCACATGTAAAAGTAGAGCGGTTCCAAGTCGCGAAGCGGCCCCTGTGGACAAGTGTGTGTGGAACCGGACGGAGGAGCGGTGTGGGCGGAGGGGGAGGGGGAGCTGTTAGAGCCGCATCCTGGGAGTTGAACCTGAGCAACCGCGTTTGAAGAGAAGTTTTATCGTCTGCACGTTGCCTTTGCGGTACTTCATCCAGAACTCACGCCAGGTTTAAGCGATGATCAGATGTTAATTTCTTTGGAATTGCCCTTTTCTGATCTTTTCAACCGGTCCTCTTTAAAAACGACTTTTCCTTTTCAAATTTAAGAGATACAAAACAGATGCTGCTGGGGAGATTAAATGTTTTAAAGATAGGGAAAACAAATAAAACCCAACATTCTCATTTCTTTTTGCTGTCATACTGTGATAAACCTTGCTATTAACCTATGTCAGAAATCTGATTCTGATGAAATAATATTTGAGGGGTTTGAAGTAATTTTATATAAAATGCCATGTTATAATAATATTTTTCCCCTAAGTGGTCACACAGAGAGCAGGTAGTGTGGCGGCTTGTGGTTTGCAAAGGGTGCAGCTAACATTTTATGCCAGGAAAGAAGACGGCATGTGTTACTGGAGATGATGGAGGTGGAGAGAGAAATCGTTTGTCTTCAGAACTGTTTAATTAGGAAGAATAATTGCACTGCAAATGAACATCCCTGAATATAATTTGAATCATGATACATGAACCAGTAATTTGTCTATAGGAAGGAACAAGGATTTTTGTGGATGAGAGCAAAGATGTCTTCTGGAAAAATGTATATACTGTTTGTACATGTGATGGGCTCAGAATTGATGGCACCTGCCTGCCTACAGAGATATGTAGACTGCTGAACTAAAGAGAAATTACTGTACATCATGTTTGGGCAGGGCAGGAAGGAAAAATCCAGAGTAGAAGATAGAAAAACAATATATAGAAAAGTACATACTTCTTTTTAATGAACAGTGTTTATATACAGCTTCTCAACTTTTTTATTGCAAAGAACTGACAAAGTAGGAGACCAAAATTAGGAGACCCAAATTGGGGCTGTTGAGCTCCCAGGGGTGTTATTATCTCAACCTTGGACAAGTTATTTAATTCCTCTTAGCCTTGGTTTCTGTGTTGTAAAATGGTAGTGATAAGAGTTCAAGCCCTGGCTGGTGTGACTTAGTGGATTGAGCGTCGGCCTGCTAACCAAAGGGTCGCTGGTTCAATTCCGTAGTCAGGGCACATGCCTGGGTTGTAGGCCAGGACCCCAGTGGGGGGTGCGCAAGGGGGAACCACACATTGATGTTTCCCTCTCTTTCTCCATCCCTTCCCCTCTCTAAAAGTAAATAAATAGAATCTTTAAAAAAAGTTCAAGTCAGAGAATCACCTTGAAGATTAACTGTGATTACTTTTGTATAGGACTTGGGTGGTGTGGGCTCAGTGCTCAGAAAATGTTATGAGGGCTGTCAAGTATTTCAGGAAAAAGTGGTGCCATTCTAAAAGGTGGAATGCAAGGGCACCTGATTTTAGAGTGAGCAACTGCTGCTTCAGGCAGACCCTGGGCTGAGGCTGTACCTATGCCCCTGACAGTCCACACCCAGGGCTGTTCTAGAACTTGCAGTCTGCATCCGTTTGGCCCTTTCTGGTCAGCCTTTTCTGGGACTCTGGTGCCAGGGAATGTGTAGTGCAGGCTCTGTGTGGATCTGAGGACAGGAGCACAGATGTGGTTTGCAATTCCAGGCTTCACTGCCCCCTTACAATGGTAAATTCTGAAGTCCAGGTCCCACCAGAGTAAACATCCAAATTGTATTTGAGGAAAGAAAAAATAAAACTTTCGTGGTGGATTTGGAGAGTGGCTCTCTTGGGAATCCTAAAAGCAATGTTTTTACTCAATGCTTACTCCTCTTAGAAAGATACAAGTAGTAAGTAAATGTCTAATCTTTAGAATTTATTCCAAAACCAACTTTAAATTATCTCTTTAGGCTAATGACACATTGCTCAGTTTTTACTAAGGCTGTACCTAAGAGCAGAGTGAACCAAAGGCATTCTTAAGCAAAACTGTTTTTTTGATACAGCACAGGGAACTGTGCTGTATATTGCCTTTCTAATTTTGGAGGAATGTCTGTTTGTTTGCTCAATCATCCATCCATTCTTTTATCCTGTCCTTCAGCAAATACCCATAGAGCCTTCTGTCCCATAGGCCAGGCTCTCTTCTTGCCTCCGGTAACACAGCAAGAACCAAGAGCGAGCCTCTCCCCTCACAGAGCACACATTCTGTCAATAGTTGGAGAAGCAAAGCCTGTGTGGCTGGGTATAGTTCTCTTCCACAAGCCGGCCTGATCAGAGGGCAGTGACCTGACTGGGGGGGGCGGGGGGGGGGCAGGGAGCAGCCAGTCCTCTGGGTCCTTCGTAGGGAGAAGGGGAAAAGGAGAACCTATTTCTTGCTGTGTTTTATAGAAGTGTGTGTCCAGTTTGAGCACTGGCTGACTGGAACCACCAGCCAGCAGGCCATGAAAACAAACAGTATAGTTTTACTCAGAGGTAGTCTTCTCAGCCTTAGAGAGGCAAAGAAGGAATCAAAGGTCAGATCTTATCATCAGCTTATAAAACCCAGATTGTGTCCAGGGAAGAGTCTGCCCTGACATTTGAGATACTTGACTCTCTCTTGCTGTAGGAGGCATGACTGAGAGAATAAAGAACGGAAACTTGGTTCCTCATGTACCTTAAATATTTTGTTTCTGCTTTTCACTGCTTTTTAAAGTCATAGTTATATGTGATGCAATAGTAATGCATATGTTTGGAATCCAGAAGTCTCAAAAAGGTAGAAGGTAGTTAGGGCACTGACAGTAGTTGCTTGGGCTGCTTATATATGGAGGTACCTTAGGCTGAGCTGGGGAGCCTGAACTTGATCTCAAAAGCTGTGTGGGAGCTGGAGAATTTGCAGCAGGTGAAAAACGTGATCATATTGTGCTTTGGAAAAAACTCATTGTCCGTGAGTTGGGCTAGGTGACGAGGTGACCAGGGCATGGGCCGGAAGGTGAGCTTGGAGCCTCTGCAGGAACCCCGAGGGCACTTGGTATGGGAGTGAGGGAGTGGGGCAGATCTGGAGGACTCACCACACTTCCTTGGTCCTCTCCCAGGGGCAGGCACTTAGAAAGAGGGAGTCCAAGGTGACTGGTTTGGGTCATGGTGCCTTTCATTGAGGTAAGCAGCTGTGGGGAACCTCAGTTTAGGGAGATGGCAAGGAGTAATGACTTCAGTTGAATCCAAAACTGAACTGTGAGCCTTCCAAAGAGTGATGCCTAGCAGAGAGTTGGATGCACAAGCAGGAAGAGAGGTCTGCGGCTAAGGATGAAAGATAGAATTATTTGTATGGTAGAGGCAAGTGGTTGTCTGGTCTGTCAAGATTTACTAAATATTGCTCAGAGTGAGAGTAATCTGTGTCATTGCCACTGAATTTTTCTCTTTCATCCTTTCAACAGGCCTAAGTAGGGATAATCAAGCCCCTGACCTTGGCCTTAAATGACCAGACTCCTATTGGTGTTATTTTGTAGACTTGGTAAGATCTGTTTATGTTCTTTTGAACTGAGATCATTACGAGGAATGTGTATGGAATGGTTCTGAATGAATTTAAAAGCTAGGATGTAAACCGATAAAACTGATACTCTGCAGCTTCCACCCCAACACACTTTTATGAACAGAATGTTTGTGTTCTTCCAAAATTCTTGCGTTGAATAAAGCCCTAATCCCCAGTGTGATGGGATATTTTTAAAAAATCTTCACCTGAGGACTTTTCATTGCTTTTAAGAGAGAGAGGAAGGGAGGGAGAGAGGGAGACAAACATCGATGTGACAGAAGAATTCCTGTCAGCTGCCTTCTTGCACACACTCCAACCAGGGATAGAACCTGCAACCTGGGCATGTACCCGGACCAGGAATTGAACCCTCAGCCAAACCCATTCCCAGTTTATGGGATGACACTCCAACCCACTGAGCCATGCTGGCCAGGGCCCCAATGTGATGGTATTTGAGGGTGGGGCCCTTGGGAAATAATTAGGGTTAGATGAGGTCATGAGGGTCAAGCTCCCATTGTAGGATTAGTGTCCTTAAAGGAGAGAGAGAGATCAGAGCACTCTCTTTGCCACTGTGAGAAGATGACTGGCCTTCTACAAGCCAGAAAAAGGGCCCTCTCCTGGAACTGAATCTGACAGCACCTTGATCTTGGACTTCTAGCCTCGCAGACAGTGAAAAATAAATGTTTTTTGTCACCCAGTCTATGGTATTTTGTTATAGCAGCCCGAGCTAATATACAGGTATGTATTGTATTTAAGAAAATGTAGGATGACCTTCACTTGCTAAGAATGTAGACTAGTTTGTGTGTATCTACAAAACACCGAACATAGCTAAATAGGTATGTTTTCTGCATGTTTTCTTAGTGTAATTATATTACCATTAGCTAGGTCAAGAGAAACACCTAACTTTGACCCTGTCTTGGCAAGTAAGGAGAACCCCAGTGTATTTTGACATTTTCTTCATGGGTCTGTTCTGATTTTGACAGTACCACAGTTAAAGTGGCATTATAGATACTTTAAAAAATTTCAATCAAAATTAAATAAGGCTTCTGAGGTGTTTATTTGGGGTGAACTTTTGAGGTCCTATTTAGGACAATGCAATTAAACTAAAAACCCTTCACGTGGTTTCTAAATTAATAGCTGCTAAACTCTGTACCTAGTTGTAGTAGTTGAATGAAGAGTGTTGAGGGTTTCAGTGGGTTCATAACAAACAGTGCTCAGCACTGACTGAGGTGACATTAGCAATAAAAGCAGTTCTTTTCCTGTGTCTTTGTGTACTGAGAATAGTTCAACAAGGGGTAACCAGGTTGCCCAGCCTTTGGCTGCACAAGGGCCGTACAGAGAGGATCTGCCACTTAAGCTGATGTTTGAAGCCAGGCTGTTACAATAGTGTGTGGCCCTTTAAGCCATTCCCTGTTTGTGGAACTAAGAACATTCTGTTGTGGATTGAATTTCTCAGATCCTAAAAGTGCACAGACTCGCAGGGACCCCTGGATTGCTGGTGGGCAGCTGCACCCGAATCTCTGGCTCCCAGGCCTTTAGCTACAACTTCTCAACAATCCTTTCTCCCCAACATTAATTTCTTGTACTGGAGGCATAACTTTTGTTTTCATGTTCACAAGGGGCAAGGCTTTTCTGTCTTTTTATTTGAAGTTACCATATGGCCCTCAGGGGCTGTTGCTGTTAATTTGAATTTCATTCATTTGTGGGATAAGTAAAAGAGTGCAAAGTAGACCCCAATGAATGCTTGTTGAATTGCAGGCATAGTATTTGATTTGTGTATGACCAGACCATTATTCCTTACTGCTGTGGGTTTAGGGTAAGGCCAGTAGGGACTGTCAATCATCATCAGTCTGTGTAAGAAGCAGTAATACCTCACCCATGCCTACCTAGGCGAGTGCCATCAAAGGAACTCTGGTAGCCACAGACAGACTGGAACAATGTAGACTAAACTTTTAACTGGTTATCTTGGACTAGTGGGGTTAGAGGTGACTGCTTTCTTATTTTTCTGTTTTTCAGATTTTTAATAAATAGCATGTTACTTTAAAAATCAGAACAAAATAGTTACTTTTTTTTAAATTTTGGTACAAAATTGTATCAACAGTTTTGGTTGCAACACTGTACATCTTCTAACATCTGTGGTACATCCATTATGCAACAAGTCTCTGTCTTTAAAAAGAAATTCAAATTTCTATTTGTATAAAGTTACTAATACTGGAAGGCTGGGGGACTAGAACCAGGACTGGGTGCAGGGACCCAAAGCCAGAGTGGGGCAGCTTCTTCCGAACAATAGGGAAGAACCCATTGTTCGTTGTAGGCATGCTTTATACATTTTCATAAACATTGTAAGTGTGATCTGAGATGTGTTTCATTTTTATATCTAAATGTGTAAACATCTGTTTGATAAGTACTGAATTAAACATTACTACACTGAAATGTTAGATTTTCTTTTTCTTTTAAAAAGTTGTTTCAGCGTTCCATGGAATTCGAACCAGCAGTGAGATCTGAAATATCCCTTTAGCAGCAACCTCTCTGCATGCCTGGAAAATTAGAGGGGCTCTTTTTCCTCTACTGATTCTATTGTTCAGCATTTTCTTTCCACATTGAGCTGTGTTGTCAAGGGCACCTGGAGTTCAAGCTTCCTTTCTCCTGGGGCAGGCTGCAGTTGGGCTGAATTTCACATGTTGTTTTCCAGTTTTGAGGCATTTAGCCAGTTGTTTAAGGATGGCTGTAACTGTGTAGACAGTGGCCTCATTTAGTCTTCAGTAAGCAGTGCAAGGCACACTTATTCAGGACAAATTAGCCTCTTAAAAATTAAAAATATTTTTCTTTTGTTCATAGAGATCAAACTTTTTTTTTGTATTTTACTTGTTTTTTAAATTTGCTTTTTAATTACAGTTGATATATAATATTGTATTAGTTTCAGGTATACAGCATAGTGATTAGACATTTATATATCTTCCAAAGAGATGAAAATTTCTGAAATTAAAAATAATAGGATAGCATGAGAATTATAAACTTACCAGTAAGCAGTCTTCTTTTTAAAATAAATGACTACCATTCGTATATGAAATATACACTTAAGAAAAACATGGTTCACAGCTTTAAAAACAACCTAAAATCACATCCATTTAAAAAAAAAATGGCCGTCTATTCCTAGAAGATGATTCTACATAGAGAAGTATGTCTAAACAGACACTCACTCTGTCATTTGCTCATTCCTATAGTAGTCCTTTCAGGGTTCTTCTGCAGTGGAAACTTGTAATTTACCAACCAAATTACTGATTCTGCATGGATTCATGCTGTAATATGTAGCATAGTGTGCTGGCTTACACAGGTGACTGTAGGTCATTGGTAAATTGGTGCGCTTAAATCGTCTTGTCTGTTTACGTGTTTTTTCCACTTTGTGCTTAGGTATATAGTTCTTTTCTTGATTAGAAAAGGGCAGCATCAAAGGGAGCTAAGTGGATGTGTGGGATGTTTAAACTATAATCCACAAACAAAAAGAACTGTAGCCTGGTAGAGGCCACACTGAATGATAAGAACGCAAGTGGTGGTGGTGATGAAAAGGTGTGACAGGTTGTGTATATACCTGTGTGGAGAGGTGGCCGGCAAACTGTTTAGGATGGTCTGATCAGGTGTGTTACCGGGGGACCGCTGTTCCCTGTGGTCTGGAAACTAGATTCGTGGATGCTAAGAGTATGTTAGCTTTTTTTAGCAACTAAACAGTCAACATGATTTGCATGTTTTAAAAAAAATTAAACATTTTAAAACAAGAATTACCATAGGTTAGATTTCCTCTAGCTTACATATTTGATTTTTAAAACCCTGACTATGGGACGTTGCATTTCTTCTTGTGAAATTTCAGCTTTCTCATTCTGGCATGTTGTTCAGCCTGTCCAGATAATGTTGAATTCTGACCCGGTCATCTGTCACGTCAGCCATCCCTCTGGCCTGTGTGCTCTTCCTTGATTCTTTCTGCTCATCAGTCATTCAAGTTCTTTGAGTCCTATACTTCCCCTGTCATTCTCTGAGTCCTCTTAGTAACCAAGGGTGCACGAGCCTTTGTAAGCAGCCACAGGGCAGAGGGTTGGAGCCTGTGCCAAGATACAGAGGAAGCTAATCGTACCCGTGACCTTGACCTCATTAACGCTGTGCTGGAACCAAGAGAGCCAGCATTCCATGGTATTGTTTGATTTTGGATTGTCACTATTGATTTATGGTCATGGGTCTGTACTCCTGCCTTCTAAGGGGGGCAGACGTAAGAGCCAGAGGAGAGTGTAAGAGATGATCAATACTTACAGCCTCTTTTTAACTGCCTAAGAGTTGGGCTTTGGATTGTCAGCTGGTCACTGGGCTGTGCTGATGGTGATTTCACCCCAAGACAAACCAAAACTGACAGGACGTGAGTTAAGAGTGTGAGAGAAGAAGGTATCTCAGGGTCTGGAGCATAAGTGGGCAGGCTGATGACCTGGGTGACCCACAGGTGGGGGTAAAGCCTCACATTGGCACTCTCTATGCCTTAAAGCAGGGCTCCTCAAACTTGAACGTGCAAAAGAATGACCTGGAATCTTTTAAAAGTGCAGGCAGTCTCAGCAAGCCTGGGTGAAGCCTGGGATTCTGAACTTCTGACCACTCCGCCTGATGTTTGTGCTGCCGGCTTGTGGACTGCATGAGCAGCGAGGCTTCTCATGGGGCTGGGATGTGGATTAGACTATGGAAAGTCACCTGGAGGCTGAAAACTGAAAAGGCTGATAACAGGACCGTGCCTGTGGGGTCTGACATAGAATTGATTGCCTGCTATGTAGGGCTGGTCTCTGTTGGGATGCCCCTTCCATTCGGGCCTGTACCAGCCCTCAGGAGTAGCTGTGCAGGGAGGGAGGCGATGGAGGGTCTTCCAGGCAGGAGATAGTTAAAGGGAGAGGGTTGTGTTTTGCTAAGTTTTAGTTACATTAGTTTTGTCATTACATGTTGATTATATTCCATAACTTTAAATAGGTAAAGAAGGTTCTAACTTCCTCCAATTAAGCCTGTATTTTCTCATACACCCTAGCACTTTGAAGTTATGATTACAAAGTTTTAAAAAGTTACCTATTGTTTCATTTAGAGTATTATTTCTACAGCTTGCCTGAGGCTCTGCTGGGCTGCTGGCTAGACATACGCGTTGTCAGACCCCACCCCTGCAGCCTTGACTTTATAGGCCTGAGATAGGTGCTGGGAGTCAGTATTTTTTAAGCAAAGTATCTAGGTAGTTCTTATCAGGCAGGTTTTAGAAACACCAGGTTAGAGACACATGGATTTAGAACACCATCTACCTGAGCCCGCGGTACTGGCAGCGCCTACGGGGTGCCGTTGCCGATTCCTTTCTTGGCCTGTTGGACGCTCGGTGGTGAAGGCTGGCTTCCATCCCGTTGGCTCCACCTCCGTTTTTATCTTGACACAGGCTTTTATTCCTACAGAGAGGCTGTTGTCTTGCTTGGATGGGACCAAATCAGAGAGTCCTCTGTCAGCAGTGTAAGAGGTCCGTTCTGAAGTTATTTTTAGGAACGTTTTAGACACTGATTACGAAGTGCTTTGGGGCATTCTTGGAAAAACCGGGCTGTAAAGCTTTGGGGATCTGCAGAGGCCTTGGGAATGTCTCGAGGCCAGCTTTTCCCGCTTTCTCCCCTACTTTGGTTCAGACACTGGGGATACGGCATATCCCTTTCCTAAGTAAGTGCTGACCGGAAATGGATGAAGGGTCCCTCACCCTCCACAGACAACTTGGTTCTGATCCATGTGGACTGACCGATTGAGACTCAGACTTTCCACATCACTGTATCAACGTTAGCCTTCATTTCTACAAATGCAGGATCCATCTCAGCCCCACCATAGCGGCAGAGGCATCTGTTATGAAACAGATAAAGTGGGAAACGGTCAGTGTGATGGGACTGGAGGGTGGTAGAAAGGGTTTCTTACTGAAAAGGTGGAACTCATTGACTGTTGTGCCTAAAATTCCACCATTAGAGGATTTTGGGTGAAATGTTTTTCTTTAAACCTCTTATTCAACATGTAAGCATTCATGATACATGGAATATATTGGTTATTCATACCTTAACAAGAATAATTTCATAAAATTCTTCTCAAGATCAGCTCACTAAGGGTGTGACTTTGATGGGGGGAGATATGGGTCATGGTACAAGGAGAACAGGACTGTGTATGGGGTCACTGAGGGCCACTGGAGGCACCAGGTGTCTAGGGAAGCTCATGAAAAGGCCAGGATACCTGGGAGGGCACTAGGCAGAACTGATTCTCATTCACTTAATATGTGTGTGTGTGTGTGTGTAATAGGGGCTTTAATGTCCTTGATGATGTGTCTGGCACACTTCTATCTAACATGGTCTTTTCACATGTACTTGCAGTTGAAATAAAAAGCCAGGTGGTTTTTATATGAAAAGGTTAAACACCAAAATTGTAATTGGGATTATTTTGCTCTTTTTTAAGTCTATTTAATTTTTAAAAAAAGGCTTTATTTATTTTTAGAGAGAGGAGAAGGGAGGGAGAAAGAGGGAGGGAAACACCCATGCGAGAGAGAACACCGATCAGTTACCTCCGGAACACGCCCTGACTTGGGGACTGAACCTGCGGCCCAGGCATGCGCCCTGACCAGGAATCGAACCAGTGACCCTTCTCTTTGCAGGATGACGCCCAACCAACTGAACCACACCAGTCAGGGCTAACCCATTTTATTTGGAGAGAGAAGCTCGGGAAATGATCCTGTTTCTATACTTAATTAACAGGTGAACTTGGCCGGCAGAAGAAACTTTCCTTTCCTCCACAGAGAGAGTCTTTTCCCAAGTCAGTTTTGAAGATAAGGACTTGACTCTCCTGAAGCCTCGTGGTACTTAGGAAGTGTGCTTTAGTGCATGCTTTCTCATATCCATAAAAAAATTTTTCGTTTTCCAGGAGTTCTCAGCCTCCTTTGACCTCTCTGGGATCAGCTGGTACCTCTGCAAAGAGGCTCCTTGTCACCTTGTATTTCCCCCACTTTAGCTCCTACCAGCTGCATCAAGGCCTTGATTAACACCTGTTCACTTCTGTGTCTGTGGACTGTCTGCTTCCTGAGAGCAGGAAGCTCGTCACATTCATGTGACTGCCGGCTTGCCATGGTTTCTGACATGTAGAAGAAGGCTTTGTTAATCATCCTGTGAGGTAGCTATTGAAGCGGAGGAAACTGAGGCACAGGGAGGTTAGGGACCTGGCGCAATCACCCTGCCACTAAGTTAGAACACTAGGGCTCTCACCCAGGTCTCTTTGACTGAACCCCTTGGCCACGTAACCATGGCCAGGTTTTCCGCTTTGAGACCAAGGAGCCTGAGACATGGTCTGCAGGTTTCCAATGGGACTGTTAAAAGGTTGGCTATTCCAGGCGAACGAAAATGGCTCTTTCCTGTTGTTTTTCAGGTAAACTGGGAAGCAGCCTCTTGAGTTCACAGCTGACCTGTGGCTTTGCCTCTCATTAAGGTGCTCCTTCTCATCATACAGGTAAGGGACTCATTCTGGGACCTCCGCACGGTCAGGCTGGTTGTGGGAAAATGCTGGCCGTGACGATGTACTCTGACAGTCGTCTGAAGTTCCCATTTGTGTAAAGGAAAGTCCTTAGATGTAGGGCACGATCGCTTCTCACAAAGGTGAAAATGGTCCTCTGCCCCTGTGGAGAGTGATGGGGCGAAGATGTTTACCTGGCTGGCTTTCTCCTGGGCCTTGCTGGCCTTCTTATCACCTAATGTGCTTCCTTGGTGCTGGGCACCCTTCTCCCCTTCTTTTGAGTTGTGCTTTAAAATTCCTTTTCCTTATTGAAGGCCCTACCCAAATTTCACTTGCTATTAACCAAACTGCCTGCCTCTCGGCCCACACAACTGCTGCAATTGCCATGGTGAGCCATACTCGTTGGTGCTCATCTTTTTACTCTAGTCTACGAGGGATTTTTTTTTTTTTTGCACTACCATCTCCCGTCTACCATGGCTGCTGGCATGGAACAGACTTTCAATAAATGATTGAATGTTAGCGTGAGGAGAAAAAAACTGCCCTAGTAAACCACTCTGGCACACAAAAAAGTCATAATGTATTCCTAAGCCAATAAAATGATTTGTAGAGTGCGTTTTTGGATTAATTATATGGATGCTTGTGCACATTACCATGTATAATTGAGAATTTATCATAATATACAAGGATGAGCAAAAGTAGGTATATAGTTGTGAGTACGTGAAGCACAGAGTTAATAAAGCTATTGTGATAATCAAAACCCACATCTCCTTTTCCATACGAACAACTGTACGCCTACTTTTGCCCACCCCTGTATTAAATCAATAGGAGTTTAGATTCTTACCCCTATTGCAAAGGAGAAGTCAGGAGTCCTTGTGTCATTGTCTTCCTTTCAGTAGCAAGCGATGCTAGGTCATGGAGCAGTAATGTGTTCAGTGACAACCTGCAGCTCCGAGCAGCCAGCCCTCTTGGCTGCCCTTGGGAGCGATAGTTGTCAGCCAGACCCTGGGAGCCCTGGTCAGCCCTAGGACTGAACGTGGATCTACAGGTGTGGGCAGTAAGGGAGCAAGCAATAGACTTTCCCAGTTAACAACCCAGAGGAAATAAAAATATTTCTGAGTGGCTTGAGCATGTATTTTACAATACAGTTTAGGTTTAAACGATTTTATCAATTACCTTTTAAATAAGGGCATTTCCGTTTTTCCCGTACTTCTTAGTACGTTGGGTTCTTTGAGAAGTGAGCTGATTGGCTTGACCTCATTTATTTCATCCTGGGGGTTGGGAGTAGCAACCCTCAGGGTGATGTTTCACCTGAATGTTGGACCTGGAATGGGGCCTGGGCCTTTCAGAAACCATGGGTGACTGAGTTCACGGAAGCTGGGGCAGGGGCGTACTTAAATCTAACCAAAGACCACGTTCACCTAGGAGAGTGCCGTCTTGCGTCTTTGCTCCTGCTTCCTTATCCGTTTTTTACATTGACATTGCTCATTATTCAGCCTTTCCATTTGCTTTGTTTGGGTGTGTGCAACATTAAAACAAAGAGAAAGACTTATCTTTTGGTTTCTGCATGTGCTTTCCACAACCTAGTAGTGGAGGTACCAGCCAACAGGTCCCATGTAGAAGCAGTGACGTAACCATGGCTTCTTCTCTCTGGTGCAGAGCCCAGTCGTGCAGCTGCCTGGAGGAGAATTTTGTGAAAGACGGGGCAGTCCAAGAAATTTGACTCTCAACTGACCCTATTCATGTTCTTCCCCAGGAATTTCCAATCTCCATGGAATCAGTTCATCTGTCATACTTGAAAAATGAACTAAGAAAATAAATTGCAGTTTAAAAGCCCAGATGTTAAAATATAAGTGTGCTTTAGCTTTTTAGTAGGTTTTGGAATTTGAGGTATTACCGACTGTTTTGTGTTGCACCATCTGTGCAGAAACCGAAGGCAAGGTGGTGGTGTGTGTCTGGTCTTCACACTGCCAAACGCAAGGGCAGTGCTTACCGAGCAAAAAGATTGAGCAAATCATTGAGCTTCTCAGAGTGATCTGATTCTCAAGAGTGCCTCTTATTTTAGAATACGGTTCTAATCAGGTTGGTGAGAAGTCATCAAGTTACTGAACTGGTCCCCCGCCACACAGGGGTTCTTACAAACTGATGTGTGTTCGGGCACACTTCATACAGCTCTCTGGTCGGGCCCGGACTGCCCCACATCATCCTAATTAGAAAAGCCAAGAAGCGATATAGCACCTGAATTTCCTTAGAGCTTCTGGAAGTTGTATGTTGAACTTCTAATATGGTGCCTTTCTTTCATGCAGTGAAATGTTTACTGTTCTGAAGATGGGACTGCTAGTGCCTCAGCAGTAAAATTTGTATGTCAGGACGTGTGTGTGTGTGAGAGAGAGAGAGAGCTGTTTTGGAGCGTTGGCTTTGACCCAAGGACACTGTCCAGCATAGGTCCCTTGTGTCCAGGGTAGACATTTGAGGGCCACCAGAGCAAAGGCAACTAGTGGACACAGCAACTGGCCTGCTGGTCTCAGACTCCAGTGTCATTAACTCACTGGTCTCTGGCGGTTTCCGTTATTGCCGAAATGCCTGAGAACCCAGACTGCAGCAGGTGACAGGCATGGACGCACGCTGGTACACACGTACAACACATTAAATGGCACGTCCCCACTCAGGTGTCTGGGTTTTTCAGATGAAACCTTTATCTTTTCTTCTCCTTCCGAAAAAAGCACAGTCTCCAAAGTAGGCCTTTGAGTTTCGTTGTGAAGCTGCACCCAGGTATTGACATCTCTGGGAAGAGTTTGCTTTTTTCCATTTCCAGAGCACAGTCAGTGCCTAATTTAGGAACTACTTTTTACTTTGATCAGGTTGCTTGTCAGCTGTGATTTGCTGGCTGGTTTGTCTTATCCACTGTTTTGTTGATTTGAAAGAAAACTTTTAAGTTCTTGTTTCCAGGAAATGTTGGTTTTAAATGGAATATCTTAGACTTTTGCTTTATGAAAGGCTTGGAGGTGTTGTTTTGATCAATCTCATGTCCTCTTTCAGTTAAGAAATGACTGTTTCCTGTTTCTTAGCATCTTTTAACAATTACGGACCTGAGTTGGAAGGAAGCCTTTGGACGACTAGTTAATAAAAGTAACTTTTCCAGATAGTCTAAAGAGAGTGAAAAAACTTCCTCTTCTATTTCTTATAATGATAAAGACCAAATACCCTGCGTTTTAAATGATTCCTTTTCTCTCTAGAGCATTCCTTATATGGAGCAAGTTCTGAGGCTTCCAGAATTCTGTTCTCTTGGGTTCCTTCTTCAAAGCTGGAGGAAGTTGCCTCCCGTAGACCGACCCCGCTGATGCTTATCTTTCCAGGCCCTTGTTTCCCCGTGGGCAATTCTGGGTGCTCACCTCGCCTGCATTTTATCTGCCGGTCTCGGGCTACCGCAGAGAAGTCCTTCTACCCTTTTTGGTCACAATCCGAAAAAGAAAACAAATAGCCGAAGCTCCCATTGCACCCCAGCAGGCTGGGGAAAATAGTTCTCTTTCTCCTTGTTCCTGGGCTCAAAGTGCACGAAACATTTTATGGGGGTGACCAGCCCTCCCAAGGTGCTGGTTTGAGCGGGCCTGGCCTCAACCTGGTGGACAATTAATCAGTGACCTCCTCCTTTTGCCTTTGCCTTTCTGGCTGAGTTGACATTAATTCTCCAAGTGAGAAGGGGCTGCTGCTCCTTTGAGTGGAGCACCAGGCAGGGGTGGGGAAGCATTTGATCTTGTTCAAAGGGATGTCTCTGAAGCATGAAGATTGAACTGATTGTGACCCCACCCTGGGGGAAGGAGAAGCACCCTCTGGGGAGCTGGCCTGGAACCAGTCTGGAGGAAGAAGCAGGCAATTACTAATCCCATTGGCCCGAGGGTCTTCAGGGTCTCATATCCGTTCAAAAGAGAGAGAATTGGGGTTGAAGGTAATAAAATCGACCTTAAATTAGAGGAGCAGGGGGTCATTTCATCTCATTTTGTGGCTGTTACTGAGGAATAAAAGGCAGAGGGGATAATTTAATTTGCTCCTTTGAGATCTTTATCACAGTGAGGTGGCGTTGGGGATGCAGCCTCAGAGGGGCTGGCCATTTCCTTCTGTGGTACCAGGCAGGACTTGGGGAGGCACACCGATCATGTAGCATTGGAGTCAGGAGCATGGCGTTTCTCCTGCCCTAGCAGAGAGTTAGTGGCTTAACATGCCTGCTATAGGTCCTGCTGTACTGCTTCGTCAGTCACTCAGCAACATGGCATTCACACCAGAAATAAAGAAATCCACCAGACAAGAGAGCTCATTTAGAGTTGGGATGGTGTCTTTTATATATTTGGAGCATGATGGTCATCAAATTCCTTTGAGCCGAGCGGTGTTCAAGGTGTTAAAGCATGTGGTGGGGAGTTAGCAGAGTGGTGAGAGCTTGTCTTCTCATGGGTGCCATCCTGTTCGCAGTGAACATTCATTCCTGCTGCCTCACAGAAGGCCTGCTGGGTAGGCAGGTGTTTCTAGCTGAGTTTACAGAGGAGAGAGTATAGACCGGAGAGGTTATGTGACTTGCCTTAGCTCTCCCAGTAGGGAAGAGGAGATCTGGGATTCTGTCTCTGGACTGCTAACTTGCAAATTAAGCCCTCAGTGATTGTAATTAGAAAGAACATAGCAAAGAGGAGGGCGAAGTGAATGACCAAGTGTCCTCCAAGAGAAGGGAAGGACATGTGTTGAATAGATAGTTCTCTGTACCAGCCAGCGGCTGGCACTGGTCCGCAAAGCAGCTTGGTTTCTTTCTGAAGGGACCAAAGTGACCAAGGTGGGCAGGGCAAGGGAGGTGGGAGCTGGCGGAGAGTGGAGAGGGGTGGATGGGAAGGGCTCTTTGTATGTCTGAAACACTCATAGGCAAAGCGTTGAGCAACTTCCGGAGTGCCTGTGCCTGGGACCAGAAAGGTCGAAGGCATTGACTGCCTATATCACTGCCTCTTGCTGGTTGTTTCTGGGCCCAGCCTTTTCCAGACCCATCATCATTCCCACTCCGACTGTCACATCTGATTGCTTTCTAGGCCAGCTTCCCCCCCTCGACTGCATACATTTTTGCCTAATATTTGTGAACTTAGCCCTGGGGGGCGGCGGGGTGGGGGGGAGGAAACTTCTACTAAGATGTGCTACTGAAATCCTTAACCACCATTAATTGCATTTCATCATAGCTTTGGTTTGTATAGTTCTTATGAAAACCTGTCCCCTCCCACCCCCCATTGATTCTAGAGCTGATACTTCTCTGTACCAGTGGATGATGGCAACTGTAGATATTTCCCTTTCTGGTGGATGTGGTGCGATGGGGAGCTCCCAGAAGGTAGAACTCCAGCCAAGTGTTTTCTAGAAATGTTATCTGAAGGGAATAGGGTGGGGGGCAGGGGAGGAGCATTGGGAGGGGCAGCTTTTCGCATGTTTCACTAATGCTTCCCCGTATCCTGTACAAGAGTCTCTGCCCTGCAGTACTTGGAGGGGAGAGCCCTCCTGCCTTGGCCATGTGCTGTTCTTTTCCTTCATTACTGTGGCTAATCAGGAGTTGGCAGTACTTCAGTGCCTCTTAAAAGCTTTTCTCTCTAACTGTGTCCAGGAAGTTGAAATGCAGTGTCAGAAATGATGTGAGTTGATGAAGAAGAAATAAACAAACCCAGGCAACATGTGAGGAAGCCTTGGCAGCCCTGCTTCTGTTTTTCTGTAGTTTTGATCTGAAGGAACCAGATTTCCTCCATGTGGAAGGAACAGGGCTGTGAGGGCCCCTGTGCCAAGGAGCCTGAGATGAGCATGCCAGGGGTCCTTCGAGATCAGGGCTCCACTTACTCTAATAAACACTGGGATGAAAATGAGTCATTTATGCTTGGCAGAATGGATAGAAGTCACACATCTACAGCCCAAGCTATATGTACGTGGAGTAAAAATAGCATCTGTTCAGGGATGTAGAACATTCCAGAATGCTTCAGTCCCCTCTTGGCATCAAAGCTGAGTGGGGAATAGGTGAGCTGGAGGGACTTGAAAGAGCTTCCTGTCCGAGCCCTTTATAATTTCAGTTAATGACCCTAAATGGCTTATTTAAAACCCCATGAGGGCAGGGGCTCTTGTCTAACTTGTGTATTCACCTTCATGATGAATCAGGGACCAAAGCGTCCCTGGTGTGTATTAGGTGCGTAATATGCACTTGTTAGGTGGCTGAAGGATATGAGTGAAGATAAGACTTCTGTCTCCTCCTAGTCCAGTGCTCTTTGCAATTATTTTTATAGGCTGAAAAGTCTGTAAAAAGTGGTGCCAAATGGCTTTTACGTAATCGAGGTTTTCTTGTGATTACACGTAGCTTAGAATATTGAGATGTAGCAAGATTAAACTGATTCCTTCAGGTTGTTGGGGAAGACAGCTTTTCTCAGGCGTGGGGTGTGGATGACACTCTGTCTCCATGGTACCCATGGAGTTGGGCAGAGCCTGGGCCGTGGGGAGGTGATGGCCCCAATTTCTCAGCCTCCCTGGATGAATCAAGGCAACTGTGGAACAGATGGGCTTGAAGTTGCCCCTCTCCCAAAGGCTGGGAGCCCAACTCCTCTTCCGCAGCCCAGTGCCTTCATTTTAGCAAGACATGCTCCTTGGAGCTCATCAAACAGGCAGCCTGTGTGTGGAAGTGCATGTGTGTACAAGATGCTGTGGATGTGACTGGAAGGTCAGAAGGACTCGGTTGTCTGCACTGATAGATCCCCCCAGCCCGTAAATCAGGATCTCCGCTGCTGCCCAGCCTCATTTTGAAAATTGTAGCCCTGCTGTCAGTGGCCTTAGCCAAGCAAACCAGGTCGTGCCGGGCGCTGTGCTTAGAAACCCGCAGTGGTCAGCCACGCTGCTGCTTTTAGGCTGGTAAGGCAAAGCCTTGCTGTTCCTTTATCTCCCAATTTAACTGCCCAGTTAATTCACAAAAAAAGACTTATCATTATAAGGGAGCTTAAAAATTTAGAACAAGACTTTCATTCAAGATGAAAAGTTGCCAAGGAGAATGTGTAAGGTCAAGAAATTTTGTTTAAATAACTGAAGAGGTGTCATTGTTTGCTGCGTGGTTGATTTCATCTACCCACTCTGGCCCTGGCTGGAGGGGCAGGGGTGTTTCTTTAAATTGACCTTTAGACTTCACCACGTGGCCTTGATGTCCAGGGATGGGTATGCTTCTTCTGGAACATTTGGCAGCTGACCACTTTCAGGTGGAATTTCTGTGCCACCTTGAGGGGCGGGGGACCCCTTTCCTTCTGGAAATCCATCCCACTTGACAGTCCCTTTCAGTGGTTCACCTGGCTTCTGCTGGTGCTGACATTGTACGGCGTCTCCTTGCTTTTCTCCAGGAAGTACGCAGCGGACATCCAATCCCCGGTGGGCATAAGACAAGCTCTAGGCTAACCCTGACTGATGGCTGCAGAAGGAAGTGGCTGGTTATTGGCTTCCGCTCTGTATTAAAGATCACAGGGCTTATTGATCTAAAGCAGACAGGCGTTCTGCAGGCCAGAGGTGTGTCTGACCAGGTCTCCGGAGCAGCAAGAAGAATGATTACCATTGGCCAGCTTATTAAGGCTTGAGTAAAAAGACTAAACTTAATCTTGCACCGTGGCATTGATCATTACTTTGTTTTGGGTGAAAATTGGGCCTTGGAGAGTGATTTGTGGTAGTGCCCTTGTGATCTGGTGTATGAGCTCTCACGGAGGCTGTCCTCTGGCACCGTGTCATTCATTATCTGTGATCCTGTCCTGTCATGTGGTTCTAGCACAGCGCTTGGGAAGTGAACAGTAAATATTTTACGTGAACCCAAAATATTCTTTGTGCAAAACCATGCAAATGACAAATTCAACTTTTAAGAATACATTTATGTTGATAAAAACAGTGTGTTTGGAATATCTGGTTTCTTGAGTTTGTTTACATGTGGGGAGAACCTGATTATTCTCTTCAGGATTCTTGAAAATACGAACAGAAGTGAGGTGGGAGTGTCTGACTTCTCAGCCATGAGCCTTGAGCTTTTATGAAGGGTGATGTAGAAAGAAAACCTTCTAGTAGAAAAGTATTTCCACTAAATTTTGCTTTGTCTGTTGATGAAACCACACACTTTTTTTAATTCATTAATTTTGTTGCATATGACAGTTTCAACTCAGTAGTTTTTTTTTTTTAAAGCAGTCTGTGGGGGACTAACTACAGTGGTAGAAAAGAATATTAATGGATATTTATATAATAGTGTACATGTTTACAAAATTAAAAGCTGAAATGTAATGGAATTCCGTATTCGGAGGGTTCCAACTTGCCATAAAGAATTTAATATGTTAGAAGATTGGTTCATATTTGTAATTTTCTCATTGCAAAGTGAAGTAGCATGTATGTGTTCATTAATTAGTCCTCAAATAAGGTATAAATCATTTAAGTACATTTTTATAGAGAGTCGGATTGTAAGAACCCAAGTTTGTGGTGATTTTGCAGGCATCTTGCTCCTGTTTTTACCACACAAATCAGAGAAGTCTTTGATGTGCCCTGGCTGTATTTCCTCCTATTTAAACCTGTGGTATTTTCTCTAGTCAGTGGTCCCCCACCTTTTTGGCACCAGGGACTGGTTTCGTGGAAGACAGTTTTTCCATGGGCTGGGGTGGGGGAGGAATGGTTTTGGGATGATTCAGGTGCATCACATTCAAGCTCGTCTCCTGCCGTGCGGCCCGTTTCCTAACAGGCCCAGGCCGGTGCCAGTCCGCAGCCTGGAGGTTGGGGACCCCTGCGCCAGGTGATGTCCTTCCCCGCTGCGGGCATTCCCCAGAGCCAGGGTCAAACCTCTGATGGTCAGCCTGGTTTAATCACGCCATCTGCAAGGCCAGAGCCGCAGGGTCTTCACGAGAGGACCACGCTCTCCGTCCAGGGGGCCAGGTCCCCACGATGTCTCAGTCCTGCCTTCTGGCCTTTCCGGAGCCCTGTCGTCCTGACAGGCAGCCGGGCTCATCCTGAATCTGAACAGTTGTCATTGTCTGTGGCCTAAAAAGGTAAATGATTAAATACACGGGATTGGGCGTTGTTTGGTGACTATGCAGCCTGTTTAAGTATTTTAACCAATTAACAAACATTGGAGAGTTATGTGTCAGGCTCTTTGGAAAAGAGAGTGTTTGGGAGACGGCACCCTTCTCAGCCTCATTTCGCGGGATCTGTGGTGGGGAAGACCCAGTCTTGAGTCAGGCAAGCCTGGTGCCAGCCCTGCTCCCCACTCACAGGACCTGTGACCTTAGTGAGATTACTGGTCTCTCCAGGGCTTCGTTTCCTCCTCTGTACAGTGGGGTGATCATACCCTCTTTGTAGAGTTGTTACGCGGAATGACAGAACCTAGGTGAGGCATACCTGGAACTCTGTAAGTGGTTATTACCACTATTAAAACAGGAGCAAGTGGCTTTTAAGTAATCCAGTAACTTCTGTAAGTGTCCCGAATTGTTGTGGGGTCAACCGAGGGGCTCGGAGCATTTTCGTGGTGGTTGTTTTCAGGCAGCGCTTCCATAGCGAAGCTTGCTGCCGACCGCGTTTCCTGCGCGCACCCTTTCTCTGGAGCAGACAGGCTCTGTAAACTGGTATTTCCCAGGGCTTCCTTTGCCTTTAGGATCAGAGGAGTTCTAGAGTGTGTATTTTGACATGAGGTAAAAGTAATAGTCACTTAAAATTAAATTAGTCCTGTGATCAGATGTGTCAGAGAGGCCGTGTTTCTTGGGAGAAAGGCCCACCAAGTGAAGGCCGTTCTGGGCGGGGATCTGCTCTATGGGACAGCTAAGATTCTACCTCCTGGGATAAAATCTTGGTCGGAAAGGGGGATGCAAAGCCATATACTTGTATGAAACGTGTTTATGTTTGTCCTGGGAGAATGGCAACACATCACACACCATTAACGGGCCTGGCCGGCTAACAGTCCTTTGCGCCAGCCCAGCAAATTAGTTCGCTGAGGGAATTGTGGTTTCATGTGCCATGTCCCGGTGTCACTGAAACCTTGTTTAAAGAGGAAAATAGCAATTAATGTGAGAAATAGGAAATAGCGCTACAAATTTGTGGTGGAAGAGACCCAATAAAAATGACTATTAGGAGTTCCCCAAAGGTGAACCTAAGAGTTTATAAATGATGTTTTCTGCCTGGTGAGTTGACAGCTTTTGGTGTGTGAGTATAAGCCAGTGTACGACTGCCACAGACAGAGCAGGCATGTGAGAGTATTCCTGTAGGGAAGAAAGTGACTCCACGGGACATGCAGGCAGGTAGCCGTGCTGTTTTAGGGGCAGGCGGCAGAGGCCTGGGGTGTGTTTGGTCAGTGCAGGCCATGCTGTGTCACTGCTGCTGTTGTTCTCCTGCGGGGGGATGACAGATGGAAGGGCCTACAACGGAAGAGCAGCTGTTACTCTGTAACTCTGGCTTTGCTTGTGTCTGCGTTGATGCATAAACATTTCAGGTCATTATTTGAAGACACAAAGGACCAGAGCATATGGGAGCCACTGACTACTGAATCCTCTAACGTTTGTTTTTTGGTTGTTTGTTTGCCTTTAGTATTACTGATGTGGCTGGGTCATCTAAAGTAAAAGCGACCCTTAACAATGAAGTTAAAGAATGGGTTCATGATGAGAATTGTGATTTTCAGACTTTTAGGAGAACTCTTTTTAAAGTGAGACATTCCAGGGGAACCGTAGCATTATGTGTGTTTTATTCATAGAGATTCAACTATACATGCATCGTTCAGAAATAGGGTGATGAAAATAATGTGGAGCTGCTTGACCGTCGACTCAGTTGCTGTGCCTTACGGCAGGATTTTTCAGCCTTGGTCTTCCTGACATGTTGCCCTGAATAATTCTTTGTTGGGGGCTGTCCTGTGCATCATCGTAGCATGTTTAGCAGCATCTTTGGCTTCTCCCGACTAGGTGCCAGTGGAACTCCTGTCCCCAAGTTGTGATGATCCAGGACACCATCAGACCTTGCCACACGTGCTCTGCGGGCCGAGGGGCGGTGATGGGAAGGGCAAGATTGTTTTGGCCTTGAACCACTGCCTTAGAGAAGGAGACGGGGCACCTTTCAATCTCTCCTTCCTTCAGGTGATCTCAGTCCCAGGTCCTCTCATACCTCATCTTGCCTTACGGAATATGATTGAGTGAATAAAAGAATACAAAAATTGTGAGGCATAGTGCGCGTAAAAGGCAAAGGATAACTTAGACACAATGAGTTCAAAGCATTTGGGTTTTGCTCCTCAAGAGAGAGCAGCCCTAGCGAAATCTCCCTCAGCAGTTTCTGAAGGCCAGAGCCATATAAAGTAAGTGGTCCATTTACACAAGAATCTTCCCTTTTCAGTTCAGAATTTCTTGCTAATAGTGGGGCTTATGGCCAATCTCTAAACTCCAAGTCTGTTTACTGAGTCTGGATAATACCGTGGGGCTGTTTCCTTGCTGTTTTGACCAATTTCCTGAAAAGCAGTCACTCGGGTTCCTTTTTCTTAGGCTCAATGTCCTGAAACTGGTGATTATGAATATATATGTTTAAGGCTCAGTGCAAATCGCCTTTATCAGAGTGTTTGTATTATTTTTTATTCAGTATGGCTGGGAAGGTTCTGGATTTTAAAATGTGGTCCCTCTCCTTGAATCAGGGTGGGCTTGTTACCACTGTGACCAGTAGGGCATGACAAAAAGTAATCATCATGTGACTTCTGAGGCAAGGCCTTAAAAGGCCATGCAGTTTCCATCTTGTTTGTGGGAACACTGCTCTTGAAGCCATGAGCCACCATTTAAAAAGTCTGGCCTGCGACCATCAAAGCAGGTTCTCCAGTGGCCAGTTTCAGCTGAACCCAACCTCCCAGCCATCCCCACTGACGTGACTGAAGCCATCTGGGACCCTCCAGATGAACCTACCACCCACTGAATGCCACCTCACAAACTCTGCCATTGCCAACTGGAGCAGAAGTGTGAACCAGCCGCTCCTTGCCCAAATTTCTGACTCACAAAAATGTGAGACACTATAAAAAATTGTTGTTTTCAGTGACCTGCGGCATGCCCCCCCCCCCCAAAAAATCAACCACTATGTCTAGTGCTCCACCAAAAAACCTGTTCTAGAAGCTTCTTGAGAGGTGGTTTGTTGGTTTTCCTAAAGGACTTTTGGTAGGTCATCATGACCATGCACATGTTTTGCCTCCCCCTGCTGACTTGCCTGCCTCTGCGGTATAGTCTGTTAAATGATGAGCAAATTTTAATTTTAATAAACAGCTCTTATGAACAACTATCAAACAGGCCTAAGTGAAATTGCTCTGGTTTAATGTGGAGATAAGGGTCAAAGTCCTCGCCTTCATCTGGTGCCTTATCTCAGACTATTGCTCTCATGTCCCCAGGCAACTCTTGGACCCTCCCTGAAGCCAACAGTTTGAAAGAGATTTTCAGGTATTCTTACAAGATTAGGCCAGTTTGTCCTAAATCCGGTGCTGGGGTTGTAGGCACCCTAAGAAACGCGTCTCCTGGAGGCGAACAACATTGCAGCGTAGGTTGTAACAGCTGCATCTTTGGGTATACAGATGCATGTCCGTGTGGTTCCGAACAGGCAGAATGACTGTCCCTTAGGCTGAACTGATTAGGGAGGGAAAATATACAATTATTTGAACTTCTCTCTCTCTCTCTCTTTTTAACGTGAGAACTAAAATGTGAATGTGAAGGTACCGGCCCTTGTAAGAAGGCCTGGAAATGACATAGTGTGCATGGTTAGTAGGCAGTCGTGACATTTCAGATTTTGAGGCCCGCAGGATGAGTTCTCCCAGGATCAGCGTTTGCGTCAGGAAAGACGGAACTAACCATCTACAGGCAGGGATTCTTTCTCCTTCCTTAGGGCAGGTGGCCCAGGGAAGCTTCCTGTTTGCAGAGGGGTGCCAGCTAACAAAAGTCAGGGGCGTGGACCTCTGGGGTGTCACTATCAATGCTGATGTCAGGACGAAGAGTCAGACGAATACAAGGAACTGTTGACCATAATATTGCAAGGAGAAGCTGTGCGGAGCGGCCAGTGAAAATCTGACTTCCTTAGGGCGAGCTGTTGACCCACATTCTCTGTCCCTTTTAGCACCCTGTCCTTTTCTCTCTGGGTCATGTATGTCTGAACACAGACCAGGGATTAAGGAAGCTGAGTGTCTGTTGGCATGGTTCTGAAATCTGGATGTGACTGCCTTGGAATTCTTGCCAAAATCCTTTTCTGGCTTTGTGATTTCCATGTAAGATGCCCTCAGGAGCAATTCATAGTCAGGGTGGTTACAAAGTTAATCTAGGAAAAGTGGTTTGGATTTGCCAAGGGGATGGAGAGTGGGGAAGGCAGGACTAGAGAGCAGAGCGAAGGGGAGAGGGTGAGCAGAGGTGGTGGAGGAGACAGTGGGGCTGTCTTGTAAGGGATCCTGGGTTTCAGAGCATGAGCACCATGGGGCCCTTCAAACCCTGCGTCCTAGCACCAGCTCTGCAAAGGCAAACTCTCTCCGTGTAGCCATCGAGGGGAGTTGCCTTTGCATGGCCTTTCCAGACTGGCACCCCATTAGATGGTGGAGAAGAGAGGGCAGACTGAGGAAGGAGTGTGGCTGTTCTGTTTCTGGTGTATCCGTCAGCTTGGCCTTGGTTGTTTATGTTTTTAGAACCAGATGAGTGGGCCCCTGTGTCAGAATATAGGTTCTTATTAATTGTAGCACCAGATTTTGAATCCCAATTTGATTTTTTTTTGCGGGGGGAAGACAATCTGTTTTTTTAGATTAGACTGAGTAAAAGGAAGGGCTTCTCACTATGCTCTCATCATGAGAACTGATGTGTACGTTGAAGATTGGCAGGTCCTGCATTAACTTGAAATCTGGGGTTTAGAGTTTGTGAAAGAACAGATTAAGAATGCCTACCATATATGGGTTTGTTTTTAGAAAACAGTTTTTTCCATTAGTTGCTGAGTCCTGTTGACTTTTCTCCTTCCTTCCTTCCCTCCCTTCCTTCCTCCCTCCCTCCCTCCCATCCTGATTTCCAGGTTGCCTTAATGGTACTTTGTTCTTTTTCTTTCCTTTATTTTTATTGTTGACACTGTTGCAGATGTCCCCATTCGCCTCCATCTTTGCCCCCTTCCTCCCAACCCCTGCCCCCCTTCCCTCAATCCATCACCACCCTGTTATCTGTGTCCACAGGTCATGCATATATGTTCTTTTGTTGACCCCTTCACCTTCTTTCATCCAGTGCCCCCTCTGCACTCCACTCTGACTGCTGTTAGTCTGTTCCATGTATCCATGCCTCTGTTGCTATTTTGTTTATCATTTTAAAATTTTGGATTGTTTTTAGTCTAATTACCAGTTTAACAATCAGGGTTTGATGCAGGAAAAGGGAGGAAACCTGGGATGTGTCTTCCCTTTGTTTCTTCCTTCCTTCCTTCCTTTTCTTTCTTTCCTTCTTTTCCTTCCTTCCTTCCTTCCTTCCTTCCTTCCTTCCTTCCTTCCTTCCTTCCTTCCTTCCTTCCTTCCTTCCTTTCTTTCTTTCTTTCTTTCCT